>JAACNH010000756.1:0-146144 GCA_019447015.1 Hymenochirus boettgeri
CCCTATGTCTAGAGGGTGATTAACGTCCCTTTATAAATATGCCCCTATGTCTAGAGGGTGATTGCTTTAGGTGATAACATGTTATCTCTCCTATAAATTACATGGACCGGTTCCACGGTATTTATACAAAAATAAACTTACTGGTTCTGGACCCAGTAGTTCTCCAGTTATGTTCTCTGGAACCAGGATGAGCAGAGCCGCGGGTGGTTGACTTAGCACCTGGCGCCATTGGTCTGTAGAGAATTCTGACAGTCTGACGATTAGGCAACGTCGGGTCAGTATCTCTGCCTCTAGCGTCCTGCTCTCTGCCTGGACCAAAGCATTTCTGCAGCCTGCAGGGGGATCATGGAATAAATGTGTCGTCATCAGTGGGGGGAACGGAATCCTGGGATATTTATACGGTTTGTCACCCGCTAAAGACCAAATTACAATTTCATATTGTGGAAATGCAGTAGCAGCTAGGGAATGCTGAGAGTTGTAGTTTGAGTACATCTAGAGGTTTGACATTCCTACCATAGTCTATACACACTGCTGTACACTCTTTAACTATGGTGTTCCAGATACCGTATATACTCGAGTATAAGTCGCGGATTTTAGGTTATAAAAAAAGCCTAAAAATCGAACCTCGACTTATAATCAGGTCACTCACCTGTGTAATCCTGTAATACAGCTGCCACTCACTTCCGCATCCGCTCATCTGACGGCTGATGTCATAGTAGGGTATAGTGCTGTTTGGAAACTACAACTTCCAGCAACTAAAGCATGCTGGGAGTTGTAGTTTCCTTACATCTAGAGTGGCAAGGAATTTGGGGTTACTGTGTGGGTTACCATTACTGTGTTGGGTCACCATTTAAAGGGCAACTAATGCTTTAAAACAATACAGAATCAGGAGGGCGGTTTCTATTGTTAAAGATTGCCTTCTGATTCTGTATTGTTTTGAGGCTTTAGTTGCCCTTTAAATGGCCAACAGAATTCCCATACAGTAATAGCTAAATCCAGTATGTCTATTACTGTATGGGAATGCTGCTGTCCATTTAAAGGGAAACTAAATACAGAATCAGAAGAGAATTCCTCTCTATCCTGTGCAGAGTAAAGGTAAAGTAAAGGCAGGTTCTGCTTTTTACAGGCAGCCAATGGCAGATCTTGACCCTTCTTTAAAGCTCTGTTTAATATTAGGACTTATTGAGCCGATTGGTTTATTTATAGTTTTGAGTTTGGTAGTTAATAGATTGTGTTACTAATTCCTATTCCTATTCTTCCCAGTGATTATATTATTATTATTACACAGTGTCTAACGGTGCAGATACTGTACTAGGGATAATGAACTTATTAATGAGACAAAATGGAAATCAGATTCGGAATTAATCTTAAAAACAACGAGTCAACCAAGGTTGGAATATTTCCCTTGGGATCAGTCACATTCCTGTGTTTACAGAGAGTGCTGGGCACTTGGGGTTACATTGATGTCTCTGACCTCCTCTCCACTCACCCACATCCTCTGCAGACTAGGACGTGTCCCTGTCATGTAACATTAAGAGCTGTGTCCTCCATGCCGTAAATTATAAGGATATTAGAAGTCACTGAGGAGTTCTGTGTCTATATAAAGGTACAAGGACACAGACTGAGTTATACAGTAATGGAGACTGGAGGGGAGGAAGGCACGGCAATGTTACAGGAGATTAAAGGGGACAGTTCAAGGGGAAGTAAAACCTCATGTCAGTCGCAGCCTAACGCAGACAGGATTGCGGCTGGGTTACAGCGTCTGGGTTCCCTTTATACCAAGCGCAGGTTGGTGGTGGAAGAAGGGAAAGGTTTATATTTGGAATATTGCGTGTACTAGTAACGTGCGCATTTCTTTAATCATTACTCGCAGTCGGCCGAAATAGGCCGAAGATATTAGACGGTTGTTATTATCATTTCTATCCAGGGGTCACGGTTTATTATTTGGTTTTTTGTACGGGGTTTATTTATCTGTATATTCATCATCCAGGTTCATGGTATATCTTTGTAAGATTCATTCCATTCAGTCAGGTATAATCTGTAATGATTCATACATCCGTCATGGTATTATCTGTAATAGTCATATTCCAGGTCATTCACGGTTATATCTGTAATATTCATTACAGGTCATGGTATATCTGTAATATTCATCCATCCAGTCACGGTATATCTGTAATATCATCCATGGTACATGCATCCATGCATGGCATTTTGATCTGTTAATATCATCCAGGTCATGGATATCTGTATATTCATTCCATCCAGGGTCATGGGATATCTGTAATAGTCATCCAGCTGGTCATCATGGTTTTATATCTGTAATATTCAGTCATCCAGGTCACGCGGTATATTCTATCTGTAATATTCATCCAAGGGTCATGGATATATTCGGTTAATATTCATCCATCCAGGGTCTAAGGTTCGGTATATCTGTAATTATTCATACCAGGTCATGGAATAACTGTAATATTCATCCATCCAGTCACGGTGTTCTGTAATATTCCATCATCCAGGTCATGGTAGATATGTTATAATCATTCACCCAGTAATTGTACTATCTGGGAATATTTCATTAATCCAGGTCACGGTGGTATATTTGGTCACGGTATTATATCTGTAATATTCACCCAGGGAGGGGGGTACGGTATATCTGTAATATTCATTCACTTGTCCAGTCAGGTATATCTGTAATATTCATTCATCCAGGGTCACGGTAAACTTAACATTCATCCAGGGTCCATTCCAAGGTGTATATCTGTATATTCATTCCATCCCAGGTCAACGGGTATTATATCTGGTAATATTTAACTTATCCAGGTATGGTATATCGGTAATATTTCATACAGGGTATGGCTAATATCTGTAATATTCATCCAGGTCAAGGTATATCTGTAATATTCATTCATTCCAGGGTCATGGTATATCTTGTAATATTCATCATCAGGTCATGGTTATATCTGCTAATATTATATCACGTCATGGTAATCTGTAATTATTAATTCATCCGGTATGGTTATGTTATATCTGTAATATTCATCCACAGGTCGGGTCATGGTATATCGGTAATATTTCAGTTTCATCTTCTTTAGGGTCAGGTATGGTATAATCTGTAATTATTCATCCTGGTTTTTTTTCATGGTTTATATCTGTAATCTTTCATGCATCCAGGTCATGGGGTTTATATCTGTAATTTTCATTCATCAAGGGTAATTGATATTTATCTGGTAAGATTCAGTCAATCCCGGTACATGTTATATTCTGTTAATATCATCCATCCAGGTACCCACGTGGATATGTTAATTATTCACCATCAGGTCATGGGTTATTATCTGTAATATTCATTCACCCAGGTTCCATGTATATCTGTAATATTCATCCATCCAGGGTCCATGCACATGCCCATTGGTATATCTGTAATATCCTCCATTCCAGGTCATGGTATTATCTGTAATACTTCATCATCCAGTCGGGGTCCACGTGTGGTGTGTTGTTTGTGTGTTGTATCTGTTCGTTAATATATTCATCCATCAGGGGGGGGGGGTCCTGTTATATCTTTTCTTTAATATTCATTCAACCAGGTCTATTGTATATCTGTAATATTCATTTCATCCAGTCACGGTATATCTGTATAATATCACAACAGGTCACGGTATATCTGTAACTATTCATTCATCCAGGTCATTGGTAAAAAATCGTGAATATTCCATATCATCCAGGTAACGGTATATCTGTAATATTATCAGGGGTCACGGGTATATCTGTATATTCATTATCCAGGGTGGGGGTCACGGCTTAAACTTGTAAGGTAATATTCATTCATTCCAGGGGGTCATGGTATATCTTGTAATGTAATATTCCATTCCAGGGTTCATGGTTATATCTGTAATTTATTTTAAAGGGCAACGGTATATATGTAATATTAATTCATCCAGGGTATGGGGGTATATATGTAATATTCATCCAGGTATGGTATCAATCTGTTAAAATTCTTATCCAGGTCAGGTTATCTTGATATATGTAATATTCATTCATCCACTTCATGGTATATCGTGTAATATTCAATCCCAGGTCATGGTATATCTGTAATAGTTTTCATTCATCAAGGCATGGTTATATACTGGTAATTTTCATTCATCCAGGTATGATATATCTGTTAATATATTCATCATCCAGGTCATGTTATATCTGTAATATTTCATCCAGGTTAAGTTATATCTGTATGTAAATATTCATCCAGGGTCTACGGGTTTATATCTTTAATCTTCACTGCATCCAGGGTCATAGGTATTTATTTATTTATTTATATGTGTAGATCGGTAATATTAGTCATCCAGGAATGGATACCTGTAATTTATCCAGAGAGGTCATGCCTAATCTGTAATATTCATTCCAGGTCATGGGGTATATCTTGTAATTATTAATCCAGGTATGGTTAATCTGTAAATATTCATCCAGGTGCAGGCAATCTCTATAATAGTCATATATTCCAGTCATGTGGTATATCTGTAAATTCATCCTCCAGGTCATGGTATATCCTCTAATATTCATCCAGGTCATGGTTTTTATATCCTGTTTAATATTCATCCAGGTCAGGTAGATCTTGTAATATTCGTATGTGTGTAGTCAGGGTATATCTGTAAGATTCATTCATCCAGGGTTCACGGGTATATCTTGTAATATTCATCCAGGTTCACGGTATATCTGTAATATTCATTCATCCAGGTCACCACGGGTTAATCTGTATATTCATCCAGGTCACGGTATTCTGTAATATTCATCCAGGTCACGGTATATCTGTAAAATTCATTATCCAGCGTCATGAGTATATCGTATATTCATCCAGGGGTCATGGTATATCTGTGTAATATTCATTCTCCAGGTCATGTATATCTGAATATTCATTCATCCAGGTTATGGTATATCTGTAATAATTCATCCGATCATGGTGTACATCCTGTATATTCATTTCATCCGGTCACGGTATTTTTGTAATATGTATATTCCTCCAGGCACGAGGGTATATCTGTCATATTCATTCATCCAGGTCCAGGGTCATGTTATGTACCTGGGTCTATCTGTAATATTCATCCAGTAGGTTCCACGGTATATCTATAATATTCATCCAGGTCACGGTTATATTCTGTTAATAATTATCAGGTCAACGGGATATCTGTTCTGTAATATTCATGTCATCCAGATCATGGTTATAATTCTGTAATCTGGATTCCAGGTCATGGTAGATCTGTAATATTCATTTCATCCAGTGCTGGCTGATGGTATATCTTGTAATATTCATTATCAGGTTCATGGTTTATATCTGTACTTAATATTCATCCAGGTTCTGGTATCTCTGTAATATTCATCCAGGACGGTATATCATGTAAGATTCATTCATCCAGGGTCACGGTATATCTGTAATATTCATACAGGTCTTCACGGTATATCTGTATATTCATTCATCCAGGGTCAGGGGAGGGAGGGTACGGTTATATCTTAATATTCTCCTTCAATCCAGGTCAAGGTATTCGCATTGTAATAGCATCAGTTGGGGTCACGGTATATCTGGTAATATCATTCATTTACAGGTCACGGTATATCGGTAATATTCATTCATCCAGGGTCATGGTATAGCTGTAATATTCATTCATCCAGGTTCACGGTAATCTGTAATATCATTCATCAAGGTAGGTTGTATATCTGTCAATATTATCCATCCGGTCACGGTATACTTGTAATATTCATTCATCCAAGGGGTGGTATGGCTATATCTGTATATTCATTCATCCAGGTCATGGTCTATCTGTAAGATTAATGCCAGGGGTATGTAATTCTGTAATATTCTCATTTATCAGTCATGCATGGTTTTCATATCTGTAATATTCCATTTTCATCAGGTCATGGTCCATGTTGGGTATTATATTGTGTAATATTCATTCATCCAGGTCATGGTTATTATCTGTCTTTGGAATATTTCATGTCATCAAGGTCACGGTATATCTGTTTAATATTTCATTTATCCATGGGTATGCGTTATATACTGTAAGATTCATTCATCACATGAATGGTGGTGATCTGTAATATTCATCCATCCAGGTCATGGGTATATCTGTTGTAATATTAGTCCTCAGGTCAGGGTCTTATATCTGTAAGATTCATTTATCCAGGTCATGGGTCATGGTTGGTTTATATATGTAATATTCATTCATCCAGGTCATTTTTGTATATACATGTACATATTCTTTTCATCCAGGTCAAGGTATATCTGTATGTATTAAATTCATCATCCAGGTAATGGGGGGGGTCGGGTCATGGTATATCTTGTAATATTCATCCATCCAGGTAACATGCATGGTATATTGTAATATTCATTCCTGGTCATGGTATATTGTAATATGCATTCATCCAGGTCATTGGTAATATCTTGATATAATATTTTCCATTCACCCAGGTCACGGGGTATATCGTAAGTTCATCCATCCAGGTCAGGTATATCTTGTAATATTCATCCATCCAGGTCACGGTTATATCTGTTTCTGTAATATTCATCCATCCAGGTCATGGTATTACTCTGTAATATTCACCATCCAGGTCATGGTATTATGTTAATATTTCATCCTGGTCATGGTATATCTGTATATTCATTCATCAGGGGCATGGTTGATTATTTTTATATCTGTATGTAATATTCATTCACCCAGGTCACGGTAATCTGTAAACTTATTCATCCATCCAGGTCATTGGTAATGTCCATCGTCTCTCATGGGTATATCACCTGTATGTTAATATTTCACCATCAGGTCATGGTATATCTGTAATATTCATCTGGTCATCCGGTATATATCTGTATATTCCATCCTTCCAAGGGTCAGGTTATATCTGTAATATTCATCCATCAGTCACGGTATATCGGGGAGAGATGCATCCCCGGGGGGGGTGGAAGCAGTGGGCCCAGGTTCAGGGGAGGAGAGCTGGGAAGGTGCATGCAGCCAGTCAGGGGTATATCTTCATATTCATCATCGGTCATGCATGGTATATTATCTGTAATATTCATTCATCCACAGAAGCAGGTCATGGATTTTATATATCTGTAATTTCATTAATCAAGGGTCTTACACGGTCTATCTTGTTAATATTGTCATTTAATCCAGGTCATGGTATATATGTTTAATATCATCAGGGTACGGGTATATCGGTAATATTCATTCATCCAGGTCATGGTATTATTTCACTGGGTTTTTTTTTTTTTATTCATTGTATTTATTGTTTGTTTTGGATTTATGGGATTCATTCATCCAGGTCATGGTATACCTGTAATATTCATCCAGGTCATGATATATTTGTAATATTATCAGGGTCATGTATATCTGTAATTATTCATCCAGTATGGTACTTTTATTATTTTTTATTTTGTTTTATATCTGTAATAGTCATCCAGGTCATGGAACATCGATTCATATTCATACATCCAGGGGGGGTCATGGTGTGGGTATATCTGTAAATATTCAGTCCAGGTGGTAAGGGCATGGTATAATCTGTAAGATTAAATCAGGTCATGAGTTTATTTATTATATCTGTAATAGTCATTATCCAGGTCCATGGTAGATAATGTAATATTAATCCAGGTCATTGGTAATCTGTTAATATTCATTCATCTAGGTCACTGTATATTCTGTAAGTGTAATATTCATCCAGGTCCGGTATATCTGTAATATTCCATTCATCAGGTCATGGGATACATGTTGTAATATTCATCCAGGTCACACGGTGTATATCGTTAATATTCATACGGTCACGGGTTATTTATATCTGTAATATTCATCCAAGCGTACGGGATACTGTAAAAAATATACATCCAGGTTTTCATGGTATATTTCACAGTCATTGGTATATCGTAATATTTAATCCAGTTCATGGCTATATCGGTATATTCATCATCAAGACAAACAGCACAGGTCATGGTATATCTGGAATATTCTTCATCCAGGGCATGGTAGATCGGTCTATTCATCCAGGTCACGGTATATATGTAATATTTATTCATCCAGGTCATGATATATTGTAATATTCATCCAGGTCACGATATATCTTGTATATTCATCAAGGTCCCGTATATCTGTAATATCATCCAGGGTCATGAGTACTCGGAATATTATCCAGGTCATGGATATCTGTAATATTCATTCCAGGTCATGGTAATCTGTAATATCATGTCATCAAGGTTCATTGTATATCTGTAAGTATTCTTCATCCAGTCACAGTATATCTGTAATATTCATCAAGGTCATTGGTATATGTAATTATTCATTATCCAAAGTCATGGTATCTTCTGTAATAAACTTCATCCAGGTCCACGGTATATCTGTAATATTCATCCAGGTCACGGTTTTTATACTTTACTTTTCATCCATCCAGGTCATGCGTATATCTGTAATATTATCCATCCAGTAATGGTATCGTAATATTCATTCATCCAGGTCATGGTATATCTGGTAATATTCATTCATACAGTCATGGTATATCTGTAATATTCATTCATCCAGGTCAACGGATATATCTGTAAATCATTCATCCAGTCATGGTAATTGTAATATTCTTCATCCAGGTCACGGTTATTATCTGTAATATTCATTTCATCCAGTCATGGGTATATCGTAATATTCATCCATCCAGGTCACGGTATATCTGTAATATACATCCATCCAGGTCCACGGTATGTCTGTAATATTATTCATCCAGGTCATGGTTAATCGAATATTCATCAAATCCAGGTCACGGTATATCTGTAATAGACATCCTCCAGGTCACGGTTATATCTGAATATTTCCTCCATCCAGGTCATGGTATATTCTGTAATATTCATCATCCAGGTCTATGGTATATCTGTAATTTTCATCCATCCAGGTCATGGTATACTGTAAATTCAATCATTCCAGGCATGGTTTATATCTGTCATATTCCATTCATCCAGGTCATGGATATCTGTAATATTCATTCATCTAGGTCATGGTATATCGTAATATTCATTTCATCCAGGTCATTGGTATATCTGTTGTATTAATGAGATACAAATGGACTTGAAGTTTAGTTCTTGAAGACGTTTCGAGTCATCCGACTGGCCCTTCTCAATTCAGAATGACTTGTACAAGATCTGTGGCAATTATGTACCCTGAAATCCCAATTAGCTATCACAGCAGGTGTAAGGGTGTGAGTGGATAGTGGGTAAAGAAGTGTTATAGGATCGACCAGGGTAAGGTAATATTAACATATTGGCGAAGGAAAGGGGACTGGTCAAGAGAGGTGTTTAGGAGGCCATTCATGTGAAAATAAAAGAAACCAAGCCTAAATAGAGGGGGGGGTTTGACCCCAAGTCTGCCCTGTAACAATGCTGTTTTCTGATACATTACTGGGCGTTCTATCAACAAACCTCTTAGCCACTATCCAATCACACTAAACTTCAAGTCCAGTTGATCTAATTGAATAACACAGATAAAGTTCAGATTAATTACAAATAAAACAGTAACTTACTGTAAATGGCTGTGGCATCTGGAAAATGGTCTGGGGAACATGTCACTATCACCAAAACTTATACAGTGTTTAAACTCTTCCTTCCCCTATGATCGGGCAATTGTCAGGTTTTTGCATGCTACATTCAAGGGTTACCAACGATACTTTCGAGGGTTACCGAATTCGAACGCTTCATTCGAGGGTTATTAAAAATCGAACATTACATTTGAGGGTTACCGAACGATATATTCGAGGGTTACCAAAATTCAAACATTACATTGCACATCCAATTAATCTGCTTATATTTTACTTTTCCATTGTATTGCCCTTCTCTCTGGATAAATTAAAGGAATTAGTTCAATAACTTGGCCAATTATTTTTAAGCCAGCACCAACTCACAGTGGCTTTATTCTGCTGGGTCCTAAACTTTCAATGTTTTTTACCTTAGTAACTTTTTACCTTCTTAGGAGACGTCATTTTCAGACTTTATACATATATAGAAACATAATATACAAACATAGAAAAGAAATCTGCAATTCTGGTTCCCATGACAATATCATATTATCTGTATATTACAGTATATCTATAATATAAACATAGAAAAGCTACAATTGCACATTCATAGGAACCAACAATATCATAGTATCTGCACACTGGGCCATACATTTATAAAACATAGAAAAGATATCAATGCAAATCCTGGTTCCCATACAATATCATATTTCTGCACACTGGCATACATTATTAAACATAGAAAAGATATCAATGGCACATCCTGAGGCCCCATACCAATATATTTATATGCACACTGGCATACATTATAAACATAGAAAAGATCAATCAATGCACATTCCTGGGCCCATACAATATCAGATTATGCGGCACACTGGCATTAACATATAAACATAGAAAAGATTTAATCAATGACACATTCCTGGGCCCATTACAATTAGATTTATTCACACTGCATTACATTATTAAACATGAAAAGATTAATCAATGCCACATTCCTAGGCCCCATACAATATCATATTATCTGCACACTGGCATACATTATAAACATAAGAAAAGATAATAATGCACATTCCTGGGCCCCATACAATATATTATCGCACAAAATGGCTACATTATACCATGAAAAGATAATCAATTGCCATCCTAGGCCCATACAATATCATATTATCTGCACACACTGGCATTACATTTAAACATAGAAAAGATAAATAAATCACCATTCCTGGTCCATACAATATCATATTATCTGCACACGGGCATACATTATAAAAAATAGGAAAGATAATCAATGCACATTACTAGGCCCCATACAATAGCAATTATCTGACAATGGCATAAATTACAAAACATAGAAAAGATAATCAATGCACATTCCTCGGCCCCCCATTTACAATATCATATTATATGCCACTGCATACATTATAAACATAGAAAAGATTAATCAAAATGCAAATCCTAGGCCACATACCAATATCATATGATTGCACCACTGGCATACATACAAACAAGAAAAGATTAATCAATGCACATTCCTGGTCCATACAAGATCATATTATCTGCAAAATGGCATACATTTATAAAACATAGAAAAGATAATCAATGCACATTCCTAGGCCCAATACAATATCATATTATCTGCACACGGCATACATTATAAACATAAAAAAGATAATCAATGCAACATTCCTAGGCCCATACCATATCATATTATCGGACACTGGTATACATTATAAAAATAGAAAAGATAATCAATGCACATACTGGCCAAACATATCATATTATATGGCAACCTGGCAGACATTATAAACATAGAAAGATAATCAATGAACATTCATAGGCCCCGTACCATATTCATATTATCTGCACACTGGCATACATTTAAACATGAAAAGATAATCAATGCACATTCTAGGCCCCAGACACCAAATCATATTATCTGCACCACTGCCATACATTATAAACATAGAAAAGATAATCAAGCACATTCCTGATCCCAATACCATATCATTATTATCTGCACACTGGAATACATTATAAATAGAAAAGATATAATCAATGCACTTCCTGGGCCCCATACAATAATCATATTATCTGTACAGCTGATTCATACTTTAAAACATAGAAAAGATAATCAATGCACATTTCTAGGCCCCATAACAATATCATATCTGCACACTGGCATACATTAACACATAGAAAAAGATAATAAGGCACAATTCCTGTCCCCATACAATATCATAGTATCTGCACACTTGGTCATACATATAAACATAGAAAGGAAATCAATGCACATTCCTAGGTCCATCAATATCATATATCTGCACACTGCATAACATTATAAACATAGAAAAGATAATCAATGCATTCCTGGGCCCCATACAATTAGATATTATCTTGCCACACTGCATACATTATAAACATTAGAAAAGATAATCAAGAAATTCCTAGGCCCCCCATACAATATCATAGTAATCTGCACATGGCATACATTATAAACATAGAAAGATAATTCAATGCACATTCCTGGGCCCCATTACATATCATCTTATCGGCACACTGCATAACATTATCAAAACATAGAAAAGAAATCAATGACATTCTAGGGCCCCAACAATATCAATTATCTGCACACTGGCAGTACATTATAAACATGAAAAGATAATCAAATGCAAATTCTAGGCCCCATACAATATCATATTATCTGCACAGCTTGGCATACATTATAAACATAGCAAAGATAATCAATGCACATTCTGGGCCCCATCAATATATTATCTGAACACTGGCATACTTATAAACATAGAAAAAGAAATCAATCACATTCCTGGTCCCAAACAATATTAACTATTAATTGCACACTGGCCTCTACATTATAAAAACATAGAAAAAGATAATTCCCCCAATGCACATTCCTAGGGCCCCAACAATATCATATGATCTGACAACTGCTACATTATTAAACATAGAAAAGATAATCAAATGACCATTCCTAGCCCCATACAATATAATATTATCTGAACACTGGCATAAATTACAAAAATAGGAAAGATAATCAATGCCACACATTCCTGGTCCCCATACAATATAATATTTCTACACAATGCATACATTATAAACATAAGAAAAGATTAATCAATGCACATTCCTAGGCCCCAGACAATATCTATTAATCGGTATATAAAGTATATCTATAGATAATAAAACATAGAAAAGAGAATCAATGCACATTCATGGGCCCCATAAATTATCATATTATCTGCAAACTGGCATACAGTATAAACATAGAAAAAAGATAATCAATGAAATTCTAGGGCCCACCATACAATATCATATATATGACACCTGCATAATTATAAACATAGAAAAGAAATCAATCACATTACTAGGCCCCATACAATATCATATTATCTGTATATACATATATCTAATATATATAAACATAGAAGATACAATGCCACAGTCCTAGGCCCCGACAATCTCCTATTATCCTGCACACTGGCATGACATTATAAACATAGACAAGATTAATCAATGCACATTCCTAGGCCCAATACAATATCATATTATCTGCAACACTGCATACATTATCAACCTAGAAAAGATAATCAATGAACAGTCCTAGGCCCCATACAATATCATATTATTGCACACTGACATACATTATAAACTAGAAAAGAGAATCAATGCACATTCCTAGGCCCCATACAATATCATATTATCTGCACATGGCGCATACTTTATATAAACATAGAAAAAGATAATCAATGCACCATTCCTAGGTCCATACAAACATATTATCTGTACCACTGGCATCAATTAGAAACATAGAAAAGATAATAAATGCATTCCTAAGGCCCCATACAATATCATATTACTGACATGGCATACATTAAACATAGAAAAGATAATCAATGCACATTCCTAGGCCCATTACAAGATTCATATATATGCACACTGGCATACTTTATAAACATAGGAAAAGATATCAAATGCACATTACTAGGCCCCATACAATCATATTGATCTGCAAAACTGGCTACTTTATCAACATAGAAAAGATAATCAAGGCACATTCCTAGCCCATACAAATCATATTATCTGCACATGGCTAAATTATAAACATAGGAAAAGATAATCAAGGCACATTCCTAGGACACATACAATATCATATATATGTCAACGGCATACCTTTACATCCCCCCGTAGAAAAGATAATCAATGCACATTCCTAGGCCCCATTACAATATCATATTAATCTGCACACTGGCATACTTATAAACATAGAAAGATAATCAATGCACATCCTAGGCCCCATACAATATCATATTATCTGCACACATGGAATAAACTATAAAACATAGAAAAGATACTAATGCACAGTCCTAGGTCCCATACAAATCATATTTATTGCACACTGGCATCTGATTAAAATTAGAAAATAGCTAATCAATGCACATCTAGGCCCCAGACAATATCATATTTATCGGCCACACTTGCCCGCATACTTTATTGAAACAAGAAAAGATTGATGCACTTCCTTAGGCCCCATACAATATAATATTATCTGACACTGGCATACGTTATAAAACATAGAAAAAGATACATCAATGCCAATTCCTAGGTCCCATACATATCATATTATCGCACCCTGCATAACATATGAAACATAGAAAAGATTAATCAATGCACATTCCTAGGCCCCATACAATATCATAGGTATTGACAATGGCCATACATTATAAACATAGAGAAAGATACTTCAACTGCACATTCGAGGCCCCATACAATCTACTATTATCTGCCACTGGGCATCCCTTTATAAACATAGAAAAGATAATCAATGCACATTCCTAGGCCCATACAAGATCATTATTATCTGCAAATGGGCATACTTTATAAACAAGAAAAGATAATCAATGCACATTCCTACGGCCCCATACAAGATCATATTATCTGCACACTGGCATGATTTATAACATAGAAAAGATAATCATGCCACATTCCTAGGCACCCATACAATATCATAGTATCTGACACTGGCATACATTATAAAACATAGAAAGTAATCAATGTTACATTCCTAGGACCCTACAATGTCCAAGATCTGCACACTGCCATACATTATAAACATAGAAAAAGATACTCAATGTACATTCCTAGGCCCCATACAATATCATATTATCTGCACAAACTGCATACTTTTCAACATAGAAAAGATTAATCAATGCACATTCTGGGCCCCATACAATATCATATTATCTGCCAAACGGGATAAATATAAACATGAAGGAAAGAAATCATGCACCATTCCTAGGCCCCATACAATATCATATATTGCACATGGCCACACAGTATAAAATAGAAGATAATCATAGTCTCATTTATTTTAATGTTTTTTCTTTCTTTTTTTCTCTTTTTTTTATCCTAGGCCCATACCAAATTTTCATATTATCGCACACTGGCACATACATTATAAAATAGAAAAAGAATCAAATGCAATTCCTAGGCCCATACAATATCATATTATCTGCACACTGGCCATTAAACACAAAGGGGGTTTAGTAAACATTACTGTGATCACATGACTGAAAAGCCTTCCCAACCATGAAAGGTTAAAACCCAGTCTGGAAGGCCTCTAACTTCTAAACCTTTTCAATTTCTTTTTACTCAATTACGATAGCAAACTTTTGATTTCTCATTCTTACACACTAGATCCATATAACAGGCTCTTCCCTTCACCATAAGCCCTTTGACTTTTAATATGAGGAAGAGGCCATCAGTGTTTATATTAAAGGCAGAGGGACCTCCATTAAGGGGGTGTTGGGGGGTGCTATTACCACATGGAGGAATGACATACATAATATGAGTATTAGAGGAAATGGGAAAAGTATACATCCACGCAGCAAGATACATTTCAAAGGGTTACGGAAAAATCTAACAATACATTTGAGGGTACAGATTCGAAGATACATTGGGGGTTTTATTTCCGAAAGCGCCGTCAAAGTGTTATGGCCGAATCGAGGGTTAGGAATGGAACGTGATTAACGAATTTGCGATAATTATCAAAAAAAAAATGTACACAAATTCAGAAATGAACTATAGTTCATGTAGTCGGGAAGTTAGAATACTTTGAGGTTGTTCCCAAACGATTTGAAAGTTCGGACTGAACTCGTGGGTAAGGTTTGTTCAATCTCTAACAGGGTGATGTAATAAAAGTTCTATCATAAAAATCTGCTAAGTCTGCCCCAACAAATCAAGATCTTATTTCCATTTGAAAGCTAACAATTCTGATTGGTTGGGGCAGAATTAGCACCATTTTTAACAATAGCACATTTGTTATTACTTAGGTTTATATTAGCGCTAACATCTTTTGTGCATTTTTGTAGTTTACATGTATCCATACTTCAGTTCTCTGACCCAAAGAGCTTACAATTAAGCATCATTATTTGACAATACAAACTATCAGTATGTCTTTATGACCCTGACCGTGACAGGAAACCGGAGTGGCCCGGAGGAAACCCACGCAAGCACGGGGGAAAGAGAACATACAAACTCATTGCGATGTTCCGAGGTGGAAATCGAACTCAGGCTTTGCCTCTATTCATTTATAAAAACTAATGCAATGTGCACTTTTTAATGGGAGTTCTGTGTGTTGCTTCCGCCAATTCTTTAGTCGGTAGATACAGATGTCGTTACTGATCCGGCAGATATAAATAATTAAATCTACTTATTCATTTAGTGAAAACCCAATAACTGGATTATTAAGAAGGTGAAGGAGTGAATATGTGATTTATTATGGGTTAAAACATCTATGGTTTTATGGTGGAAATGCCTGTATATCAATGTTAGTGGTGCCTTTTCTCTACCGTAGGGGGCGGATGTTCAGTCTCTCATGCTGCATGAATTGTGCGGGTTTTCTTATTATCTGTGACATTATTGACCTTTTAAACATTTTCAGAGGTGAGAAGACGTGATCTCAGCAAATACACAAGGTGGGACAACACCAGAGATGTTATCGCGGAGATCGGACGAATGAATTGATTGGACATATCGGTTAAATTTGATTGTAGTGCTGGTCCTATTGATCGTTCGCCTGTCGTCTGCCTGCCGAATTTGCCGCGACCAACGGACATTTGTCCAGGAAGGGGTGCACTCGTAGCGGAGTGCTTGGTTCCGGACAAATAATCTGTGCGTGTATACCAGTTTAAGAATACGATTCCCGCATCCACAGCAAGGAGTTGGAACTTTTGGACCATGGACATTGCAGTTGCAATCCAGGCAAGATAATTTACTGTACATTATAATTATTACATATTGTGTTATTATATTATGATAGATTCTAGTTTAACATGGACACAAACTATTATTAAAAGGGACATTCCGCCCTCTTAACTTACACACAGATTAAAGGGACATTGCCGCCCCTCTTAATAAACTTTACACACAGCATTAAAGGGACGTTCCGCCCTTCTTAATAAACTTTACACACAGATTAAGGGACATTCCACCCTCTAACTAAACTTTACACACAGAATTAAGAGGGACATTTCCGCCCCCCCTCTTAACTAAACTTTACACACAGATTAAGGGGGAATTCCGCCCTCTTACTAAACTTTACACACAGATTAAGAGGGACATTAAGCCTCTTAACTAAAACTTTACCCACAGATTAAAGGGGGACATTACGCCCTCTGAACTAACGTACACACAGATTTACAGGGGACGTTCCACCCTCTTAACTAAATTACACACAGATTTAAAGGGACATTCCGCCCTCTTAACTAAAACTTTACACAAGATTAAAGGGAAATTCCGCCTCTAACTAAACTTTACACACAGATAAAGGGACGGTTTCCACCCTCTTAAACGTTAAACTACACACAGATAAAGGATAAAGGAGGCGACATTCCGCCCTCATAACTAAACTTTAACCACAGATTAAAGGGACCATTCCGCCCTCTAACTAAACTGTACACACAGATTAACGGGACATTCCGGCCCTTTAGGGGACATTCCGCACTCTTAACTTAAAACTGTACACCACAGATTAAAGGGGGACATCCGCCTCTTAACTAACTGTACGCACAGATAAAGGGATCATTCGCCCTCTTAACGAAACTTGTAAACACAGATTAAAGGGACATTCCGCCCCTCTTAACAAACTTAAACACAGAGTAACGGGACATTCGCCCTCTTAAACTAAACTTTACACACAGATTTAAAGGAGTTCCGCCCCTCTTCACTAAACTTTACACACAGATAAAGGGAACGTTCGCCCTCTTAACTAAACGTACACCACAGAGTTAAAGGCGACATCCGCCCTCTTCAGTTAACTAAACTTTACACACGATTAAAGGGACATTCCGCCCCCTGCACTAAACTTTACACACAAATTAAAGGGGACATTCCGCCCTCGTAATAAACTTCACAACCAAGATCAAGGGGAATTCCGCCCTCTTAACTAAAATGACACACAGGATTAAAGGGACATCCACGACATTCCGCCCTCTTAAACTTAACCCTTACACACAGATTAAGGGGACATTCCGCCCTCTTAACTTAAACTTTACAAACCGATTAAAGGGGACAGTCCGCCCTCTTTTAACTTAAAATTACACACCAGATTAAAGGGGACATTCCGCCCTCCTAACTAAATTTTACAACAGATTTTAAAGGGAATTACCTAGAAGATAGGGTTCTGTTTCATATAAAGGTACAAGGACAAGACTGAGTTATACAGGGAAACTCTGGGAACCACTCATGTTTTATGGGATAATGATCCCCTACTGTAAATTTAAGGAGGTATATAGAAGTCACTGAGAGTTCGTGGTCTATATAAAGGTACAAGGACACAGACTGAGTTATACAGGGAACTCTGGGTACCACTCATGTATTATAAGGATAATGTATCCCCTACTGTAAATTATAAGGATATAGAGTCAATGAGGAGTTTGTGTCTATATAAAGGTACAAGGACACAGACTGAGTTATACAGGGAACTCTGGGTACCACTCATGTATTATAGGGATAATGTCCCCTACTGTAAATTATAAGATATAGAAGTCACTGAGGAGTTCTGTGTCTATATAAAGGTACAAGGACACAGACTGAGTTATACAGGGAACTCTGGGTACCATCAGTATTATAAGGATAATGTATCCCCTACTGTAAATTATAAGGATATTAGAAGTCACTGAGGAGTTCGTGTCTTATATAAAGGTACAAGGACACAGACTGAGTTTACAGGGAACTCTGGGTACCACTCATGTATTATAAGGGATAATGTATCCCCTACTGTAAATTATAAGGATATTAGAAGTCACTGAGGAGTTCTGTGTCTATATAAGGTACAAGGACACAGACTGAGGTATACAGGGAACTCTGGGTACCACTCATGTATTATTAGGGATAATGTATCCCCTACTGTAAATTATAAGGATATTAGAAGTCACTGAGGAGTTCTGTGTCTATATAAAGGTACAAGGACACAGACTGAGTTATACAGGGAACTTGGGTACCACTCATGTATTATAAGGGATAATGTATCCCTACTGTAAATTATAAGGATATTAGAAGTCACTGAGGAGTGTCTGTGTCTATATAAAGGTACAAGGACAACAGACTGAGTTATACAGGGAACTCTGGGTACCACTCATGTATTATAAGGGATAATGTATCCCCTACTGTAAATTATAAGGATATTGAAGTCACGAGGAGTTCTGTGTCTATATAAAGGTACAAGGACACAGACTGAGTTATACAGGGAACTCTGGGTACCACTCATGTATTATAAGGATAATGTATCCCCTACTGTAAAATTATAAGGATATTAGAAGTCAATGAGGAGTTCTGTGTCATATAAAGGTACAAGGACACAGACTGAGTTATACAGGGAAACTCTGGGTACCACTCATGTATATAAGGGATAATGTATCCCTACTGTAAATTATAAGGATATTAGAAGTCACTGAGGAGTTCTGTGTCCATATAAAGGTACAAGGACACAGACTGAGTTATACAGGGAACTCTGGGTACCACTCATGTATTATAAGGGAAATGTATCCCCTACTGTAAATTATAAGGATATTAGAAGTCACTGAGGAGTTCTGTGTCCATATAAAGGTACAAAGGACACAGACTGAGTTATACAGGGAACTCTGGGTACCACTCATGTATTATAAGGGATAATGTATCCCTACTGTAAATTATAAGGATATTAGAAGTCACTGAGGAGTTCTGTGTCCATATAAAGGTACAAGGACACAGACTGAGTTATACAGGGAACTCTGGGTACCACTCATGTATTATAAGGGATAATGTATCCCATACTGTAAATTATAAGGATATTAGAAGTCACTGAGGAGTTCTGTGTCATATAAAGGTAACAAGGAACACAGACTGAGTTATACAGGGAACTCTGGGTACCACTCATGTATTATAAGGGATAATGTATCCCTACTGTAAATTATAAGGATATTAGAAGTCACTGAGGAGTTCTGTGTCATATAAAGGTACAAGGACACAGACTGAGTTATAACAGGGAATCTGGGTACCACTCATGTATTATAAGGGATAATGTATCCCCCTACTGTAAATTATAAGGATATTGAAGTCAACTGAGGAGTTCTGTGTCTTATAAGGGACAAGGACACAGGACTGAGTTATACAGGGAACTCTGGGTACCACTCATGTATTATAAAGTAACTCCTCAGTGACTTCTAATATCCTTATATGTTACAGTAGGGATACATTACCTTATATACATGATGTACCCAAGGTCCCTGTATAACTCAGTCTGTGTCCTTGTACACTTTTTTATATACCAGAACCCTCAGTGAGTTTAATATCCTATAATTTACAGTAGGGGATCATTATCTTATAATCATGAGTGTACCCAGAGTTCCCTTCTAACCAGTCTGTGTCCTTGTACCTTTATATAGACACAGAATCCTCAAGTGACTTCTAATATCCTTATATTTTACAAAGAGGGATACCATTATCCTTATAATCATGAGTGGTACCCAGAAATTCCCTGTATAACTCAGTCTGTGTCCTTGTACCTTATATAGACAAAACTCCTCTTGACTTCTAATATCCTATATTTTACAGTAGTGATACATTATCCTTATAATACATAGTGGTACCCAAATCCCCTGTATAAACACTCAGTCTGTGTCCTTGTACTTTTTAGTATCACGACTCCTCATGTGACTTCTAATATCCTTATAATTTACATAGGGATACATTATCCTTATATACATGAGTGGTACCCAAGTTCCCGCCTGTATAACTCCGTCCTGTGTCCTGTACCTTTATATAGACACAGAACCTCCTCAGTGAGTTCTAATATCCTTTGTATTTACAGTAGGGATAACATTATCCCTTCTCGATACATGAGTATGGGTACCCGAGTTCTCCTGTATACCCATACTGTGTCCTTGTACCTTATATAGACACAGAACCCTCAGTGACTTCTAATATCCTTATAATTACAGTAGGTGATCATTATCCCTTAAATACATAGTGGTACCCCGAGTTCCCTGTATAACTCAGTCTGTGTCTTGTACCTTTATATCGACACAGACTCCTCAGTGACTTCGAATATCCTTAAATTGCAGTAGGGGATCATTATCCATTTATATACATGAGTGGTACACAAGCTCCTGATTAACCCCGTCTGTGTTCCTTGTACCTTTATATATACACAGAACTCCTCAGTGACTTCTAATATCCTGATAATATTACAGGTAGGGATATCATTATCCTTATAAACATGAGTGGTACCCAGAGTTCTGTAGAACCAGTGTGTGTCCTTAGACCCTTTATATAATGACACAGAACTCCTCAGTGAACTTCTAATATCCTTATAATTTACAGTAGGGGATACAGTATCCTTATAATACATAGTGGTACCCATAGTTACTGTATAACTAGTCTGTGCCTGTACCTTTTTCGCACACCACTCCCTCAGTGACTTCTATTATCTTATAATTTACAGTAGGGGATACATTATCCCTTATCATACATGAGTGTACCCATGTTTCCTGTATACACTCCGTCTGGTGTCCTTGTACCGTTATATAGACACAGAACTCTCAGTGACTTCTATATCCTTTAATTTACAGTAGGGGTACATTGATCCCTTATAATCATGATGTCCCAGAGTTCCCTGTATAACTCAGTCTTGTCCTTGTACCTTTATATGACACATAACTCTCAGTGACTCTATGTCGTATAATTTACAGTTAGGGGAAACATTATCCCTATAATACATAGTGGTACCCAGAGGTTTCTCTGTATAACTCAGTCTGTGTCCTTGTACCTTTACATAGACACAGAACTCCTCAGTGACTTCTAATATCCTTATAATTACAGTAGGTGAATCCATTATCCCTTATATACGAGTTGGTACCACAGTTCCCTGTCTACCTACATCAGTCTGTGTCCTTGTATTTGGATATAGACACTACTCCCTACTCAGTGACTTCCAATATCCTTATAATTTACAGTAGGATACTTATCCCTTATAATACATGAGTGGTAACACAGAGTTCACTGTATAACTCAGTCTGTTCCTTGTACCTTTATATCCACAGAATTCCTTCATGACTTCTACTATCCTTATAATTTAAGTAGGGATACATTACCCTTATAATACATGAGTGGTACCCAAGTTCCTGTATAACTCAATCGTGTCCTGGTACCTTTCTATAGACAAAACTCCCTCAGTGCTCTAATATCCCTTATAATTTAAGTAGGGGAATACACTATCCCTTAGAATACATGAGTTGGTTACCCAGAGTTTTCCCTGTATAACTCAGTCCTGTGTCCTTGTTCTTTAGATATACAGCAGAACTCCCTCAGTGACTTTAATATCCTTATAATTTACAGTAGGGGATACAATTATCCTTATAATACATGAGTGGTACCCAGAGTTCCCTGTATAACTCGCCTGGGTCCTTGTACCTTTATATAGACACAGAACTCCTCATGACTTCTAATATCCTTATAATTTACAGTAGGGATTACATTATCCTTATATACATGATGTTACCCAGAGTTTCCCTGTTAACTCAGTCTGTGTCCTTGTACCTTTATAAGACCAGAATCCTCAGTTGCTTCTAATATCCTATAAGTTCAGTAGGATCATTATCCTTATAATACAGGAGTGGTACCCAGATTCCCTGTATAACTCATTCTGGTCCTTGTACCTTTATAAGCACAAGAACTCCTCAGGACTTCTAAATCCTTATAATTTAAGTAGGGAACATATCCCTTATATCGATGAGTGGTACACAGAGTTCCCTGTATAACCAGTCTGGGTCCTTGTACCTTTATATAGACACAGCACCTCAGTGGACTTCTAATATCCTTATAATTTACAGTAGGGATACATTATCCCTTATAATACATGAGTGTTACCCAGAGTTTCCCTGTATAACACGTCTTGTCCCTTGTACCTGTATATAGACACAGAACTCCTCATGACTTCTAATATCCGTATCTTTACAGTAGGGGATACATTCTCCTTAATAATACATGTGTACCCAGAATTCCCCTGTATAACTCAGTCTGTGGTCCTTGTAACCTTCTATAGACACAGAACTCCCGCAGTGACTTCTAATATCCGTAATAATTTACAGTAGGGGATCATATCCCTTATAAGACATGAGTGTTACCAGAGTTTCCCTGTATAATTTCTCAGTCATGTGTCCTTGTAACCTTTTATATAGAACACATAACTCTCAGTGAGTCTAATATCCTTAAATTACAGTATGGGATCCAATTATCCTTAGAATACATGAGTGGTACCAGATTCCCTTTATAACTCAGTCTGTGTCCTTGTACCTTTATATAGACACAAACCCTCATGACTTCTAATACCTTATAATTTACAGTAGAATACATTAGCCTTATAATCACATGATGGTACCCAGAGTTCCTGTATAACTCATCTGTGTCCTTGTACGTTTGATATAGACCAGAACTCCTCAGTGACTCTACTATCCTTATAATTTACGTAGGGATGACATTATCCCGTACATACATGAGTGGTACCCAGAGTTCCCTGTATAACCCAGTCTGTGTCCTTGTAACCTTATATAGACACAGAACTCCTCAGTGACTCTAATATCCTTATAATTTACAGTAGGGGATACATTATCCTTATAATACATGAGTGGTACCCGAGTTCTCCTGTATACCCAGTCTGTTGCTGTACCTTTATAGACACAGACTCCTCATGACGTTTCTAACATCCTATATTTTCAGTAAGGTGATACATTATCCTTATAATATTATGAGTGGTCCCCAGAGTTCCCTGTAATAACTCTGTCTGTGTCTTGTGACTTTATATAGACCCAGAACTCTCAGTGCTTCTAATATCCCTTATAATTTACAGTAGGGGGTTCATTATCCCTTATAATACACATGAGTGGTACCCATAGTCCCTGTATAACTCGTCTGTGTCCTTTACCTTTTGTATGGAACAAACTCCTCAGTGACTTTAATCCTTATAATTTTACGTAGGGGATTTATTATCCCTTTAAGACATGGGTGGTACCCAGAGTTCCCTGTATAACTCGTCGTGTCCTGTACCTTTATATATAACACAGAATTTCCTCATTGATCTCTAATATCCTTTAATTTACAGTAGGGGATACATTATCCTTATAATACATGAGTGGTACCCAGAGTTCCTGTATAACTCAGTCTGTGTCTTGTCCTTTATAGGGACACAGAATCCTCAGTTGACTTCTCATATCCCTTATAATTCCTTATAATTACAGTAGGGGATCCGTAGTCCTCTAATAATACATGAGTGTACCAGAGTTCCCTGTTAACTCAGTCTGTGTCCTTGTTACATTTATATATAACACAGATCTCCTCATTGACTTCTAATATCCTTATAATTTTTACAGTAGGGGATAACATGATCCCTTATATACATGAATGGTACCCAGATTCCCTGTATACCTCAGTCTGTGTCCTTGTTACCTTTATATAGACACAGAACCCTCAGTGGACTTCTATATCCTTATTATTTTACAGTAGGGGATACATTAACCTGTATAATACATGAGGTGTACCCAAGTGTTCCCGTATAACTAGTCCTGTGTCCTGTACCTGATTATATAGACACAGAACTCCTCAGTGACTTCTAATATCCCTTATAATTTTACAGTAGGTACATATTCCCTTAGTAATACATGAGTGAGTCCCAGAGTTCCCTTGTAACTCATTCTGTGTCCTTGTACTTTATTAGACACAGACTCTCTCATGACTTCTAATATCCTTATAATTTACAGTAGGGAGGTACATTATCCCTTATAATACATTGGTGTAACCCAGAGTTCCCTGTATAACTCAGTTGTTGTCCTGTGACTTTATATAGTGACAAGAACTCCGCAGTGACCTTCTGTTATATCCTTATAATTTACAGTAGGGGATACATTATCCCTTATAATACATGAGTGTGGTACCCAGAGTTCCCCTGTATAACTCAGTCTGTGTCCTTGTACCTTTATATAGACACCAGAACTCTCAGTGACTTCTAATATCCTTATAATTTACAGTAGGGGATACATTATCCCTTATAATACATGAGTGTTACCCAGAGTTCCCTGTATACTCAGTCTGTGTCCTTGTACCTTTTATAACACAGAACTCCTCAGTGACTTCTAATATCCTTATAATTTACAGTAGGGATACATTATCCTTATATACATGAGTGGGTACCCAGAGTTCCCTGTATAACTCAGTCTGTGTCCTTGTACCTTATATAACACAGAACTCCTCAGTGACTTCTAATATCCTTATAATTTACAGTAGGGATAACATTATCCCTTATAATACATGAGTGGTACCCAGAGTTCCCTGTATAACTCAGTCTGTGGTCCTTGTACCTTTATATGACACAGAACTCCTCAGTGACTTCTAATATCCTTAGAAGTTTTACAGTAGGATACATTATCCCTTATAATACATGATGGTACCCCGAGTTCCCTGTATAACTCAGTCTGGTCTGTACCTTTATATAACACAGAACTCTCCGTGACTTCTATATCCTTATCATTTTCCAGTAGGGGATACATTATCCCTTATAATACATGAGTGGGTTAACCCAGAGTTTCCCTTTATAACTCAAGTCCTGTGTCCTTGTACTTTATATAGACACAGAACGCCTCATGACTTCTAATATCCTTATAATTTACATAGGGGATACATTACCCCTTATAATACATGAGTAGTCCCGGGATGACTTTCCCTGTATACTCAGTCTGTGTCCTTGTACCTTTATATAGACACAGAACTCCTCAGTGACTTCTAATATCCTATAATTACAGTAGGGATACTTACCCTTTATCATACATGAGTAGTATCCCAGATTTCCCTGTATAACTCAGTCTGTGCCCCTTTACCTTATATGACATCAGAACTCCTCAGTGACTGTCTAATATCCTTATAATTCCAGTATGGGATACATTATCCCTTATAATCCATAGTAGTACCCGAAATTTCGAACACCTGTATACTCCAGTCCTGTGTCCTTGTACCTTTATATAGACCCAGAACTCCTCATTGACTTCTATTATCCTTCTAATTTTCAGTAGGATCCTTACCCCTTAGAATACATGAGTAGTACCACCCAAGTTCCCTGTATAACTCACTCTGTGTCCTTGTACCTTTAATAGACACAACTCCTCATTGACTTCTAATATCCTTATAATTTACGTAGGGATACATTATCCTTATAATACTGAGTAGTACCCAGAGTTCCCTGTATAACTCAGCCCTGGTGTCCTTTGTTACCTTTATATGGACCAGAACTCCTCATGACTTCTAATATCTTATAATTTAGCAGGTATGGATCATTACCCTTATAATACATAGTATTACCCAGAGTTCCCTGTTCAACTCGTCATGTGTCCTATGTATCTTATATGACACGAACTGCCCAATGACTTCTAATATCCTTATAATTTACAGTAAGGGGATACATTATCCTGATAATACATGAGTGGTACCCCATAGTCCCTTGATAAAAACTCAAAAGGCCTGGGGCCTTGTCCCAGGTGGTGTATATGAGCGACACAGAGACTCAACTCGAGTGACTTCTGATATCCTTATACTTACAGTGAGGGTGATACCGTTATCCTTAAAATACATTAGTGGTACCCGAGTCCCTGTATAACCATCTGTGTCCTTGTACCTTTAGCTGACACATAACTCCTCATGGCGTCTAATATCCTGATAAATTTACAGTAGGGATACATTATCCTTATAATACATGAGTGGTACACAGAGTTCCCTGTATCCTCAGTCTGGTCCTGTGATGGACCTTTATATAGACACACGAACTCCTCAGTGACGTCTAAGAGCCTTATAATTTACGTAGGGGATAGGAGAGGGGCGCGTTATCCTTATACATAGATGAGTTACCCAGAGTTCCGCGTTATAAACTCATCCTGTGTCCTTGTACCATTTTATAGACACAGAACCTCAGTGACTTCTAATATCCTTATAATTTACAGAGGGATAATTACCCTTATAATACATGAGTGTCTTACCCAAGTTTCCCGTGTAGAACTCACGGTCCTTGTCCGTTGGTTCCGGTATATAGACACAACCACTCCTCAGTGCCTTCTACGTGAGGATCCTGGGTAGTAATTTTACAGTGTATTCATAGCAATAATCGGGCCGTTATGAATACATGAGTGGGGTACCCGCGACGTTCCCTGTATAACTCAGTCGTGTCCTTGCCTTTATAAGGACACAGAACTTCCCAGTGACTTCTAATATCCTTAATTTACTAGTAGGGGATACTTACCTATTTATAATCATGAGTAGGTAAACCCAGAGTTGTC
Source organism: Hymenochirus boettgeri (assembly GCA_019447015.1). Classification (NCBI taxonomy): domain Eukaryota; kingdom Metazoa; phylum Chordata; class Amphibia; order Anura; family Pipidae; genus Hymenochirus; species Hymenochirus boettgeri. The sequence continues at coordinate 27,387 of JAACNH010000756.1, forward strand.
CCTGTATAACTAGCATCTGTGTCCTTGTAACCTTTATATAGACACAGAACCCTCAGTGATTCTAATATCCTTATAATTTACAGTAGGGGATACATTACCCCTACACCACACTTATAATACATGAGTGTACCCAAGTCCCTGATAACAGTCTGGTCCTGTACCTTTAATGGACACAAACTCCTCAGTGACTTCTAATATCCTGTATAATTTAAGTAGGGTACATTATCCCTTATAATACCATGAGTGGGTACCAGAATCCCGGGGGGTGTATAAACCGTCTGTTCCTTGTACCTTTATATGAGACACAGACTCCTCCAGTGACTTCTAATATCCTGTATAATTTACAGTAGGGGAGTACATTATCCCTTATAATACATGATTGGACCCAGAGTTCCCTGCTATAACGCAGTCTGTGTCCTTGTACCTTTATTATGACCACAGAAACTCCTCAGTGATTCTAATATCCTTATAATTTACAGAGGGGAACATTCATCCTAATATACACTGAAGTCGGTACCCAGAGTTCCCTTGTATAATCTCAGCTGTGGCCTTGTACCTTTATATTAGACACAGAACTCCTCATGGACTTTCTAATATCCCTTATAATTTACAGTAGGATACTTATCCTTAAATACCGAGGGGTACCAGAAGTCACTTGTATAACTCAGTCTGGGTCAGTTGTACCTTTAATAGACACAGAAATCTAGTGACTTTCTAATATCCTTATCATTTACAGTAGGGATCCTTATCCCTTATAATACATTGAGTGGTACCACGGAGACGAGCAGAGGGGCGTCCCGGAGTAGAATAACAAGCGGAGCTAAAATCGTATGTGTCCCCTTGTAACCCTTTATATAGACACAGAAACGCTCAGTTGACGTCTTACATATCCTTATAATTTACAGTAGGGATCATTATCCCTTAGTAAACATGATTGTTACCCAGAGTTCCCTGTATAACCCAGTCTGTGTGCTGTGTACCTTTGTATCGACACAGAATCTCCTCAGTGACTTCTAAATATCCTTATAAGTTACAGTAGGGGATCCCTGTCCCTATAATCTGTGTCTATATAAAGGTACAAGGACACAGACTGGGTTATACAGGGAACTCTGGGTACCACTCATGTATTATAAGGGATAATGTATCCCCTACTGTAAATTATAAGGATATTAGAACTCACTGAGGAGTTCTGTGTCTATATAAAGGTACAAGGACACAGACTGAGTTATACAGGGAACTCTGGGTACCACTCATGTATTATAAGGATAATGTATCCCCTGCTGTAAATTATAAGGATATTGGGTTTTCCATATGTACTCACCATACTTTCTCCCCTGTAGACTGTATTCTTGCATGCGATAAACTGTGAACTCCAGGGAAGTTGGTAGAACTGGACAAATCATTAGAATTAGAAGAACCCAGAAGCCTTTCTGGCTGCACCTAATTCTGGGGCAGACACGTCCATCACTTGGGGCTCCTGTCTGACACCGGTTCTGCCCATTCCCATCCTAGGAGACTTATCGTAGTGCTGACAATGCTAATTACTCCCCTCCCCCAACCTTGACACTACGGCCCCTTTAATTCCTTGGGATTAGGATCCATCTGGCGCGGTGCCTCCAGCAACATTAAAGGCCAAATCTCCTTCTGTATAAGGTAAGGCTGGGTACACACAGGGAAATGATTATTATCCAATAGCGAGCGCTCGCTCGGGACAAAATGATTGGCGGTCGTGGTAACAGTGGCTGCTGCCGACAGTTTGTGCGATTGGTCATGCCGTCCCATAGAGAATGGCATGATCGGCTGTGATTTACCAATGGGGCCGATTGCCCGTTCGTCCGATCCGGTCGCCCCGCACACACAATATTTTCGCCTGATTGACCGGTTTGTGGCACTATTGGTTGGTTGCCCCGAAAATATCTTACCGTGTGTCTCAAATTGTGACAAGTGGGAGCTGCCAAACTGCTTGGTTCAAAGAGATAAAACTAAACAGTTGCATCTCCTGCACCCCTGGTAGCTACAGCACCCGGTGAAGGGGAAGTTCAGCTCATTGTTTAATTAGTTATCCCTAGGTATCCTACATGCTGTCTTTGTTGTTGCGTAATCATCCGATTTCATACCCTTTCCTTTTCTGGGGTCAGTAGTGAGCGGTCATTTCTGGATGCACCACCATCTACCCAGGATGCACCACTTCCTTGGAGTGTTTCCGACAGTCATTTCTACTGATTGGCTGTTGGATCAGTCACACATGCTCAGATCTCTACTGAGCAACTGAATCCACCTAGTGACTGAGACCATAACGGACACTAAGGGTCCTGCAATCAGGAAGTCAGTATTTATTTTAACACAGAGAGGTCACTGGACGGGCGGGTTATGGTCATTGAAATAAGAAAAAATAAGATATGTATTGATGTTAAACTTCCCCTTTAACCTCCCTGTAGTAGGATTCTGTGCACATGTCATCTATAGTCTATAAGGGCATGTCCAACCCCAAAACGAAAATTCCCCCCACTACTGGCCCCACTGTGCTGGGTTAAATCTTCACCTTACCTCTCTGTTCCAAATGGTTCTCTTGCAGTGTCTGTGCAAAGCTCCAGAAAGAGAAGACCAGGAGCCTGGCTGGAGGGCAATTTCCTGCAAGCAGAGGGCCGGGTCTGAATGCCGGGGGAACCAAGCTCAGTGAGTTACTTTCCGATTCTTTTTTTAACAAACAAATATGGCGGTTGGGGGGTGGGACAGGGTCCACTACAGTATAGAAAAATGTTGTATGAGAGGTGGACATGCCCTTTAATCTAACACCTTCCATGATTCATTGTAAAATGCTCCCTCAATCTCATACACCCAATCTCAGGGTTCCTCACAATCACTGATGGTCAATGTCCGGAACAAAGTGTTTGTAATTAAATAATGAACCTTGACAGCACCCAGCCTGTGGTCTCACCCTTCCTGTAATGACTGGGCGGCCCATGGCAGAAATAACACCAATTACATCATTCACCAATTTCCGGTAATTAGCTCCTGTATAGTTCCTATAACTGATAACGAGCACACAACTGTCTATCACCATTGAATGAATAGATTATTAGCAACATCTATATAATTATATGGTTAACACATCATCTCCTAATTGGGGGACACTCCAACTTGATATACATCCATCTAGTCCAACCTTTATACCCTACCCATAAGGTCTGTATAACAGTTACATAGTAACATAGTATTGGAGGTTGTATAAAGACATACGTCCATCTAGTCCAACCTTTATACCCTACCTATAATGTCTGTATAACAGTTACATAGTAACACAGTATTGGAGGTTGTATAAAGACATACGTCCATCTAGTCCAACCTTTATACCCTACCCATAATGTCTGTATAACAGTTACATAGTAACATAGTATTGGAGGTTGTATAAAGACATACGTCCATCTAGTCCAACCTTTATACCCTACCCATAATGTCTGTATAACAGTTACATAGTAACATAGTATTGGAGGTTGTATAAAGACATACGTCCATCCAGTCCGACCTTTATACCCTACCCATAATGTCTGTATAACAGTTACATAGTAAGGAGCTGCTCTGTGACAGCCTTTGCTTTAAGGCGGGAAGGGAGGACGTCACTTTGTAGACATTAAATCTAATAGATCCAGACATCGTGGGCCCTGCTCATTCTACGGATCAACGGTTTAATTTACGTATAATAGCAAGTGGCTGTTAAGAAATAAATCTGACGGTGGAAGGGGAATTGGCCTTGCAGGGCAATTATGAGATGGAAAATATGTTGGCTCCATTTCATTTCCCGGTGGATCAGACCATTCATAGCCCAGTCCAACTCTACACCCCCTGGGAGGACACGCACAGGATTAGATCACAGTTCACCCAGACTCAATTACAGCCTCTAAATAAATGGAAAGGTTACAACAGCTCGTGGTTCATTGTCATCCTCTCCTGTCCGAAACCTCCGCTGACCCCTGAACATCAGGGCCATGATCATTATTACATGACAGGGAGGATTCCGTGTTATTTTCTGTCCCAGTAACACATTCAAGAAGATGTTTCTATAGTAGATATGGATTAGATATGGGACATTGGGTTAAACAGGATCTGGAAGCAGTAAAAGAAAGCAGGACACGGTCAATGTAATTTAAATGTCGCCCTCTTGAACTTTTGATTTCATGTGGGGTTGAGACACTTTTTTCCCTATAGGCTGGGTACACACAGGGGTGCCCCTACCATGAGGCAAACTGAAACAATTGCTCAGGGCGCACTTAAAAGGCGGCAGAGGGAAAAAAAAAAAAATTCCTTCCTGCAATACTGCATTTCAGCACCAGTCTACCAATCAGTATTAAGTAAGCCCTCCAGTCCACCAGTCAGTGTTAGACAGCCCACCACCAAAAGCCACACCTATGTTCCTGGATGAAGCCACGCCCACTTCACATGCCGCCACCCGTCTGCCAATAGGCGGCATTTAAAAGTTGTTTCAGGTGTCAAAAACCCTACAAAACACTCCTGGGTACACACAAGCAGATAAAGTGATAAAGACCTGATAGGGTTTTATTGTACAATGAACTTTGCCCCACCGAGTTTCATGTTTAAATAAATCAGGCCAGTCTATTGGCAGGTTGATGATTTTTGAACATCTACAGGAAATGAGATCAAGACGTCATTTCTGGTTTGATAAGATGAGGTAATTACAATGACATAATCTCTATGGTGACACATATTGGATGACATCATATCGTGTTCACTTTGTTTAGATTCTCGTTTTTTCTTCTGAAATCGTAATTATATTAAAATAAACATAATCACCTTTTGGTGGATCGGGTAGCGCCATAGAATACGACCAATCATGGGGGATTTCCGATCAGCCAATTAGAGCGAGTGCTACAAAATAAACACTGCACGCAGGGAATTTATTGGTTTGCCTTTAATATAGTTATGTTACACTACACACAACAATTACATTGATAAATACTGCAATGGAAATGTTAAAAAAAATATTATACACGTTATATCCCAAAAGGAAAAGAAAACATCACATTTTAATTTAAAATAAATAATACATAAAAGTCAAAACAAAATGTTTGTTTAACCCCTTCTCAGCGACACTGTCGTCCGTCAGTAGTTTGCAAGTTCCTGGCTGAGAAGGGTTAAGAAGCAATAGGATCAGCGATGGGGATGACTGGTGCACCTCCAGTCTCTGAAGGGGTTAAGGCAGTATCCTACATCATACGAACTGAAACACAGCAATGTGTTAATGATAGGAAAGTAACGGAGGTCTATGCGGAAGCTGGGAAATAAATAGAGCCACCGAACTGGCGTAATATTGATATTATAGCTTGGCATGGCCAGGCCATACCTACAGGAAGGTAGAGAAGGTTCCAGCTTGTGACCGGACAAAACAGTCAATTTGTACATTTCCTTTCCATGAAGGTTACAATGTAATTTCTAACTAAAAAATGTCCCATGTGCTGAACACGGAGCGTCTAATAAACACGGACAGAGGGATGATACGACCCATACAAACTAGATTCATGGGCGAGATTCCCCTTTAATGGGCGGAGGGATATGCAATTCTAATAACAGAATATTTGGGTATTTGTGGTTGAGTCAATGAGCTGAACGTTGGTTTATACCATGAGGGATGGTACACAGGGAATTCTAGGAAGGTTCATTCATTAAAGGAGGATTTTCCTCCGGCAGTAAGGGCTAGGCCACACTAGCGCGTTTCGCTAAAATAGAAATCGCGGGAAAATTCCCGTGATTTCCGATGCGCATGCGATTGCGCGTCCGTTCACGTTTTGGTAACGCATGCGTTCACCATTTTTGGTGCGTTAACGCAGCGTTTCCATAACGCGAAATGCCGAAAACACGAACGCATAAGAAAAGCGCACAAAACCGCATGCGATAAAGCTCGCGATTTTGTGCGCAATTCCCGTGCGTTGCAGTGTGGCCTCAGCCTAACTGAGTTTTCAAGCTCCTCTCCCTCTTTCACGCATGTTCTCAAATGTCAGGAGAATGGTCAGCGACAATGACTGTGGGAGGAGCCAAAAAACAAGTCCGTTACTGCATGAGGAACGGAGACTGAGCCAAACCACACATTTCCCAGAATTCAACTGGTCCTCTTGCCCAGGGCACATTCTAAATAGCAGCTCCATATAGACGACAATTTGATCGTTAACTCTATGGCACAGACACAGATATACAGAGCCAGGCACTAGCGGGAAAGATAAATCTATAAAACTACGTCTATAACAATGATATAACCCAGAACATGGTAAGGAATGATGAGAATCAATGGGAAACAGATTGGAATGAACAGGTTTCCAGTTTTACGGTTCCCATTGGGCGGAGAGCAGTTTAGAAAGATGGATTCCGTATCGGCAGTAGCACGGGCGCTCGGCTGTGTGACTTAATCACAATCTGGGGACCCAGAGTCATCTGTCTCTCTTTATCCGGACAGACACGGCTACTTCCCAGGACTCGGTGACATCAAACACTGACTATCCCAAGAGAAACACCACAAAGGGTTAAAACCCAGAGGAACTGGGTAAAAGGCTTACAACAGACTAATGCTGTACTACATTACCCATCAGCCCCAGTCAGGTGAGGTCAGCCATACATCCCTATTAAATCCAATCAGTTCCACCAATGTCATTAAAATAAATATTAACCCCGAATGTTCCCAGCAGTAACTGTGAATGACAACGGGACATATAAATACGGGGATAGGCCTGGGGGTTACGTCTCTTTCCAGGTGATTTCCCTGCTAACGTCACATGGATTGACCAATCATGTTGAAGTAATGAAATGGTTAATTAACAGATAACATGTGATATACACGGATCAAACACGGACGGTACATGGAAGGTATGTCCGGTCACAAGCTACTGAACTAGGCCTCGGTTACTGGGATGCAGTTCATCTTATTCACCGGTCCAGACTGGAACTAGGACTCCAGATCCCCATCCAGCCTGGACCATGGACCCAGAGTTTAGAATGAACTTCCAGGTTATAGGGGTATAATGTCTATTAAAGTCTGCCTGGTTCCCTATTACAGTTAGTGACTGTATTATCCTATGCCATGCTAGATACCCACAGACCATTGCTGTTCTCTACTTACACCTTTATTTACATTATACATGTAAGGATGGATATTGTACAGAGGGTGGAACAGAATGAATGGGATTAGAATAGAAGGTTCCAGGTCATTTCGCCAGCACATTCCAGTAAATTCTCCCAGGGTTTGTAGCCAACCCAGTTTGTTGGTTATATGTAACAGGGAACTCGCTAATTAATCTGTACAGAAAGCTGGGCCAATGAGAGGGGCTTTAGGTCATACTGGGCCCACCCCTTTATGGAGATGATCAAATCAGGGCGCACATGTAAGAGGTATGAGGAATAAACCCCGAATATGTGTCATTACGTGATTGGTGGAGCCCCCTGTAGAATTCTAAATTTGCCCGTGACAACTCTACCAATGTGAATAAGTGCAAGGTATTGTGGGAACGTGCTCGGCTACGTATACTGTGCCAGGAAGGAGAGAGGCCGAGCGAAGGTTCCAACTATTGGCTAAGATACATTCTATTCTCCGCTGTCCACCTGCCCCTACAGCCCCTATGATGGCACATGGCTCCAGAACTCTAGATCAATGGAACACAAAATCCTATAGTGTAACAGACGTGTGAGAGCAGAGGGGGAGACCCACCCACATCACATCTCAACTTTGATTGGACAAAATGTATCCAGATGATCTCCCCGGGAGTCTGACCATCCAATCACAGCCCATTAACCCTCTTTGTTTCCATTTCCATTCACTAAAACATAAACAGAAATCTCCTCTAGCAGACGGAATGAAAACAATGGGGTCGTTTGCTTTTTGGTTGCATGTCCTACCATAGGAGGAAGCGATGGCTGTTTGGGAATTTACAGTTATAGTGGAAAGCACAAATCACTGGCTCCTTCCCTCATTACTGGATATGGCAGGCGGTGGAGGAGGTGGCTTGACAGCACATGCAGGTTGGGTTGACTGATTTCGGGGGGATCAGGTCCAGATCTTCATCATCTGGGATCTCATCTAACCGGTAGCCGTCCTTTAGCAGCTGAATGTTCAAGTCTTGGTTGATCTGCTGTAGATAAGAAAGTGAATGGTCATTAAATACACCAGACAATATCGAGCGGTTTATCGGAAAAACAAGGATCCTTTGTGTTATTCCGATCGAATTTCCCATCATTGGGTCAATTGTAAATCGGATGGGAAGAACATCTTCCTGTGTACGTGTAGCTTAAAGGATAAAGTTTATTGAAAAAAACAGTTACACTGAAAAGCACTACACGAAATGATAATATATTAATATAAAACACCCCCTCTCTTTCCTTATCTTACTAGTAGGTTTATACAAGGGACCGAGTTTATATCTATTTGGACTCTAGATGGTTTCCCTCCATATTGTTTAGTTGTGGCCCCATCTATTGCTGGAACACCTGGACCCTCCCTCGCCCCCCTATCCATCTATCATGTAAAGGGCGGGGCAGACAGGGCTGCCACCAATCAGAATGGCCAATCTCCCTCGGCATCGGATTGGAGACACAAACCTACAATTAGTCTTTGGAACAGGCACGGAAACAAGACGTCTATTTATAACCTGAAAGGGAACATTAAATAGAACAAACCGTCCGCACAGAGACCGTTTAACAAAGAAATAGCCCCGAGCCGCCATTTTGTACCCGGGCAGCAAAACGCCTGTGAATCAATGTTCCCTGTATGTGCAGATCCATTCTGTCATGTCGCCATAAGCCGCCCACTACTTTAACCCATGTAGCTAGATGTGTGATGGTCCCACAGTAACCAGAATAGTCCTTATGGCTGGAGACTCACCTCAGCGGAGGAATATCCCGAGGATGAATATCTGGACATATCGAAATCATCGTCACTTGGGGAGAGAGAGAAAAAAATCTTAATTAGGACCAGGTCAATGTGGAGACAATACAGACCCACCATCTGGGTACCACCAACAGGGACAACAGCAGCCCCAGAACTACTGGGAGGGTCCCCCCTAGTGAACAGACCCAACCCCCAGCAAGGGTTGTTCCTCTCCCCTAAGCCAGAGGTGGCTCCACACCTCTACTGGTGAGACAGACATAAGGCCTGTGACTGCATTAGGGGGTGTAAACCACTGGATAGTATTGAAATAGGTCAAGTAACCGGTGTGATGGTCCCTCCAGCCCCAGCAGGTGAATTTGGTTAGAGGGAAACAATAAGGGCGTCGAATTAGGAAGGGGCAGATTATTATACATGCTTTACTACAGGGATCAGTGCTCTATGAGTGGGGGAGACATTATCATTAAATGAATTACCTGTCAGTGTCCAGAGCAACCAGGGGTTTCTCGTCTGGACTCTGATCTAGAGAGGAGTAACCTTTATTTGGAACAACCAGTCTGCAGAGAAACATAGAAAAGTGTGAAACTGGAAACCTCATAACCCAACCCGCCAACCCCCCAACACTGGATACCTCATAACCCAACCCGCCAACCCCCAACACTGGATACCTCATAACCCAACCCGCCAACCCCCCAACACTGGATACCTCATAATTCTTTTTGGGCTGTTGGTTGACGGGGCTTCCTACGTTTCCATTCTTCAGGGAGCCCTTCCTGGCCATCTCTCGCTGCTTCTCTGCAGGACAAACGTAGAAAGTAGATATCACGGTCTCAGTCTATTTAGTGACGTTCTATACAAAGCTTTGGTTTGGGTCTCTTTACCATATCACAGCTTAGCACACGACCGGTAATGCTGGTTATACAGAATATGGCAACAAGACCAAGAGCCCCTGTGTTAGGGCTGGGCCACACTAGCGCGTTTCGCGTTCGCGTTTTTTGCTAAAATGGAAATCGCGGGAACGCGAAAATCCCCGCAATTTCCGATGCGCGTCTGTTCGCATTTTGGTAACGCATGCATTCACCATTTTTGGTGCGTTAACGCATGCGTTTCCATAACGCAAAAACGCATGCGCAAAACACGAACGCGAAATGCACAAGAATCGCGTGCGATAACGCTTGCGATTTGGTGCGCGATTCCGGTGCGTTTAAGTGGGGCCTCACCCTAAGACAGTGAATGGACATAGGGGGAGAGCGAGAGCTTTCAGACGCTCTTATACACCTCACTCCTGAGTTACAATGTAGAACGAGAGGTAGGAATAAACCCCTCCTACCTCCAATTCATTTAACAGAACTTATCAATAGGGTACAGTGTTCCTTTAAATGCACCGTCTCAGACTCAGTTTCAGTAAACCCAGAGCACCCGGATTATGGAGAGAGACCTGGCGGATTTGGAGATTTGTAATTGGTGGGAGGGAGTTTCAATGTTGATATTTGTTAATGAGATAAACATCAGCTGTCAGTGAGGACGATGTATTAACAGGGCGTTAGTCTGACCTGTAACTGCTAATTACACAGCTCAGACTGCCTGTCCACTCACCACTAAACACACTCAGCCTAAGGGAATGAACAGATGGAAGCCAGCGATCTGTTTATGGGAGAAATCTTCACGAACCAATCAGAACAGTCCCATCTCTATTTCCATACATCCCCCAAAATTTACTTAATTGAATCTAGCCTGATCCAATGAATGAGCTCGAAGGGAAAACGACCAATGACTCCCCCTTCCCCCCATTTACAGTTTAATCAGGGGGATGCTCCATTCATAATATATGCACATAGATCTCGGTTACTTGGAAGATTTTAGTTTTAACAGCTTGTGTGTAGTTGTTAATTTTAACAGCCAGAGGGCGCTGTTATGGTTCAATATTAGAATGTGGTTTCCATTGCAAAGCCATGGAAGGGCGAGTCAGAGTCTGTGGTGCGAAAAGGGTTAAAGGGTATCTAAACTGGGAAAATCGCCATTTTAAATTGGCCTTTATTAGAAACTATAATCCTTCCCAACTCTCACTGTACCATTTATTTGATGATCTTGCCCCTTATTTCTTTAGATATCCAATCTGAGCCTGTTGTCAATCAAGTGCCTTATTTTCATAAACCCTTCTACTGTGTGCAGTTTTACTGTAAATGGAATGGTGACAATCAATATCTGTGAACTGCATGGTGGGAAATTCCCTCTATTAGTGTTGCCTCATAGTGATTACGGAGCGTGCTCAGCCCGACAGATAGTCCGATTAGACACACACACACACCTCAAAGTGTTGTAAGTCATGTTTTTCAGTATACGGTAGTTGTGTGATCAAATTAATTCAGAAATTAGTCTGGTAAGTGGTAGAAACACAAAGTTTAAATAGAAAGACCGAGTGGAAAAAAAACCAATGTCAGGAACCAGATAATGCACATTTATCGCTATAATCCACACAAATCCCAATGTTCCATTGTCTGAATCATTTCAGCACCACAGACAGCGACCTGATAGATTACAATGTGCTGGTGAAACAATACAGACATTAAAGGTGCCCATACACATGCAATTAGATCTGGATGACCTAACAGCGGTTAGTGAACTGGAGGGCTGACCTTACAGTGTCGGGGGAACTGGAGGGCTGAACTAACAATATCCAGGAAACTGGCTGGTGAACTGGAGGGCTGACATATATGCCACATTGAATGTGGTAATATATGTGTCAAATGGAGAAATGGCACATAAAAGTTTTTTCCACGGGAATAACCATAAGGGGGCACACTGACAGGATGTACGGAGTGTAGGAGTTTGGGAATGTGACCCATGTATGGCTGTCAGTAGCCACTAGTGGGCGAACTTTGAGGATATACAGAGTGTAAGGGTTCTGGGATGTAACCCCTGTACTGCCGGGAGTCGCCACTAGGGCGCACTGTGGGGATATACAGAATGTAATGGGTCTGGGGATGTAACCGATGTACTACCGTGAGTATCCCAGTAAGGGCGCACTGTGAGGATGTTACTGAGTGTAAGGGGTGCTGGGGATGTAACCCTGTCTTGGCCGGGAGTAGCCGTAAGGGTTCACTGTGAGTGATGTTACTGATGTAAGGTTCGGGGATGTAACCCATGTACTTGCCGGGAGTAGCCAGTAAGGGCGCACTGTGAGGGATGTCTGAGTGTAAGGGGTCCTGGGATGTATACCTTTACTGCGGGAGTAGCCAGTAAGGGGGCGCACTGTGAGGAATGTACTGAGTGTAAGGAGACTGGGGATGTAACCCATGTACTGCCGGAGTAAGCCAGTAGGGCTCACTGTGAGGTGTACTGAGCGTAAGGGTGAAGGGATGTAACCCATGTACTGCCGGAGTGCCAGTAAGGGTGCCTGTGAGGGATGTAGAGTGCAAGGATCGGGGGATATAACCCATGTATTGCCGGGAGTAGCCATAAGGGCGCACTGTGAGGGATGTACGAGCGTAAGGGGTGAAGGGATTAACCCATGTACTTGCCGGGAGTAGCCCGTAAGGGCCAATGTGGAGGGATGTACTGAGTGTAGGGGTCTGGGGATGTAACCCATGGTACTGCCGGGAGTAGCCAGTAAAGGATGCACTGTGAGGATGTACTGAGTGTAAGGGGTCTGGGATATAACCCATGTATACTGCCTGGGAGTAGCCATTAAGGGAAACTCACTGGTGAGTGGATGTACTGAGTAGTAAGTAGTCTGGGATGTAACCCATGTACTGCCGGAGAAGCCAGTGAGGGGCTCACTGTTGAGGTATTAATGAGTGTAAGGGGTCTGGGGATGTACACCCATGTACTGTCGGAGTAGCCAGTAGGGCGCACTGTGAGGGATGTACTGAGTGTAAGGGGTCTGGGGATGTAACCCATGTACTGCCGGGAGTACCAGTAAGGGGCGCACTGTAAGGATGTACTGTGTGTAAGGGGTCTGGGGATTAACCCATGTACTGCCGGGAGTAGCCAGTAAGGGGCGCACTGTGAGGGATGTACTGAGTGTAAGCGGGTCTGGGATGTAACCCATGTACTGCCGGGAGTAGCCAGTAAGGGCGCACTGTGAGGGATGTACTGAGTGTAAGGTGGTCTGGGATGTAACCCATGTACTGCTACGCGTGCTGATGCCATAGCCTAAAGGGTCGCCCTGGTGAGGGTTGTACTGAGTGTAGGGGTCTGGGATGTAACCCATGTACTGCCGGGAGTAGCCAGTAGGGAGCACTGTGAGGGATGTACTGAGTGTAAGGGTTCTGGGATGTAACCCATGTACTGCGCCGGGAGTAGCCAGTAAGGGGCGCACTGTGAGGGATGTACTGAGTTAAGGGTTCCTTGGGGATGTACCCCATGTACTGGGCCGGGAGTGCCCTAAGGGGCGCACTGTGAGGGATGTACTGAGTGTAAGGAGTCTGGGGATGTACCCATGTACTCCGGGAGTAGCCAGTAGGGGCTCCTGTGAGGGATTTACAGAGTGTAAGGGGTCTGGGGATTAACCCATGTACTGGCCGGGAGTAGCCACTGTGAGGGCGGCACTGTGAGGGATGTACCGAGTGTAAGGGGTCTGGATGTAACTCATGTACTCTGCCGGGAGTGCCAGTAAGGGCGCACTGTGAGGGATGTACCGAGTGTAAGGGTCTGGGGATGTAACCCATTGTACTGGCCGGGGTAGCCAGTAAGGGGCGCGCTGTGAGGGATGTACCGATTGTAAGGGGTCTGGGGAGTAACTAGTGCGCCGGAATTAGCCAGTAAGGGGCGCACTGGTGAGGAATGTCCGAGGTAAGTGGGTCTGTGGGTGTAACCCTCTGGTAACATGCCGGAGTAGCCTAAGGTGCGCGCACTGTGAGCGGATGTAACCGAGTGTAAGGGGTCGTGGGAGTGTAAACCCATGTACATGCCGGGATAGCCATAAGGGCGCACTGTGAGGGATGTACTGAGTTGTAAGGGGTCTAGGATGTAGCCCTGTCCTAGTCTCGGGAAGTAGCCAGTAAGGGTAGCAACCTGTAGGGATGTGCTGAGTGTAGGGTCTGGGGATTTTACCCATTTCTGATACTGCCGGGAAGTAGCCAGTAAGGGAGCGCACTGTGAGGGGTGTACTGGTGAAGGGTGGGTAACCCAGTTGTAGCCGAGAGGTAGTAGCGTGATGAATTATGCCATGTAAGTCGGATGTCCCTGTCTGAGTAGCCATAAGGTGGCACGGGAGGGATGTAACTGAGTGTAAGGGGTCGGGGGTAGTAACCCATGTACTGCCGGGATAGTCGCCAGTAGGGACGCCTGTATGGGATGTTCTGAGTTGAGTGGTCTTGTTCTGGGATGTAACCCCATGTACTGCCAGGGAGTATCGCATTAGGGGCGCACTAGGGATGTCTGTAGTGTACAGGGTACGTGGGGGATGTAACCCCATGTACTCTGCCGGAGTAGCCGTAAGGGGGGCGGCACTGTGAGGGATTTACGTGAGTGGTACAGGGGTCTTGGTGGGGTGTAACCCATGTACTGCTGGAGTAGGCCAGTGGGGCGCACTGTGAGGGATGTACTGAGTGTAAGGGGTCTGGGTATGTAACCCTGTAACTGCGTGAGTAGCAGTAAGGGGCGCACTGTGAGGGATGTACTGATGTAAGGGGTCTGGGTATGTACCCATGTACCTGCCAAGGAGTGACCGTAAGGGCAGCACTGATGTTGTGGCACTTTTTAGAAGGTATAGTAAAAACCTCTCTTTTATTGTTTCATACAAAGTAATGTGGAAGAGTCTCCTGTAATACTTGACATGTTTATTCCTTATATTTTCCTGTGGAGATGCCATTAAGATAAATGTGAGGTTATCATCAGTTACTATAATGAATCAGATTTGCTTGTTGGGTTTCAGAATGGGTCACTAACACGGACACAGGATCCCCTATATTGAATTGTGACGCACGAGGTATGGATTGACTTTCGCTCACGGAAGGGGAATTTCTTCTGTCCCGGCTGCCTGGACATCCGGTCACATCCATCCAGCCACATACACAGCACGGGACCAGACCTGCAGAGCCTGTCTGGGAGATCAGGGATGAGCCGTCGTGTGGTGGAATGTAATTTAGGGGACCAGGCGCCTGTACTACACAACGACAGTGCAGCCGTTCTGGTTCTGTAATTATAGATCCAAACCCAACAGAACCATCCCTTTGTATCCTCTTCAAGCTTTTACATCATTCCCTCCTTGATGGTGGCTCTAGATCCATGACCAATCAAAAATTTCAGGATAAAGGCCCCTGCCAGGGTAATCTATGGGCACATTCTCTGTGGTCGTTACCCTCCTCCCCCCATACTCGAGACACTTTAATCCACCCTTTTCAATCTATAAACAGCCATGAGGTCCGGGACCCACGTCAATCCCCAGACCCTCTATGGCAACCCCCCCCATTACATAAACAGAGGCCAATTAATCCCTTTCCCTCACGGACCCTATACCCTATATTAACACAACGCTACCATTATCGATATGATACAGCTACCTATATCAACACAAGCTACCATTATTACCGTAATGATACAGCTACCTATAATCAACACGCTAAAACCATTACCGAGAATGATCAGCTACCTAAATAACACAGCTACCATTACCGATAATATACAGCTAACTATAATAACACAGCTACACATTACCCGATAATGATCCGCTACCTAATAATAACACACGCTACATTAACGATAATAACAGCTACCTATAATAACACAGATACCCTCATGATAACCGATAATGATACGCTACCTATATAACACAGATACATTCCATGATCACCTACAGACTTACGATAATGATACAGCTACCTATAATACACAGCTGACCATTAACCGAAATATACAGCTACTATAATAACCAGTTCCATTACGATATGTACGATCTACCTATAAACACAGATACCTTACCGATAATGATCACAGCTACCATATAATACACGCTACCATTACTCAGATAATGATCATGCTACCCTATAATAACAAGCTACCATTACCGATATGATACAGTACCATATCAGAACCTACCGATAATATAGTACCTAAACACAGATACCAGTACCGATAATGATACACGCTACCTGATAATAACACCAGCTACCATTACCGATATGATACCAGCTACCTATAATAACACATGAGCCATTACCGATAATGATAACAGCTAACCTATAATAATACAGCATCACCTTACCGATAAATAACTAACAGCTACCATACCATATTACACTAAAAAGATACCAGTACCGAATAATGATACCAGCTACCTATCATACACACAGCTACAACCGATAATGATACACGACTGGTCACATACGATTGATACGATACCTATAACTCAGCTACCATTACCGAATACACTACCTGATATACAGATATACCTATGATCACTACCGATCACACCATTACCGATAATGATACAGCTACCTATAATACCATACCATTACCGATAATGATACACGCTACCTATAATAATAACACAGCTACCACCGATCTATCCGATACTATATAATACCTACCGATAATGTCAGCTACCTTAACTACAACGTAAGTACGCTACTATCACGAATTACCGATAATGATACACTACCTATAATAACACAGTTACCAGTACCGATAATATACAGCTGCTCCTATAATAATCAAGCTACCATTCCGAAATGATACAGCTATACCCTAAAAGCTCCATATACCGAATAAAATTAAACCGATTAATAATGATACAGCTACCTATAATACACGCTACCATTACCGTAAATTGATACAGCTCACCTATAATACACAGATACCTTACGATATGATACAGCTACCTATTAAATCATAGATAATGAACAAGCTAATATCAGATACCATTACCGATAATGATACAGCTACCCTATAATGAACACAGTACCATACGATAATGATACCGCACCTATAATCACAAGCTACCATGTACCCAATACTCATGGATACAGTGGGTTTCTACCCTATAATACAGCTACCATTACCGATAATGATACAGTACCTATAATACGCATTACCATTCCGGATAATGATACAGCTACCTATAAAACACAATCCATTACCGATAATGATACAGCTACCTATAATAACACAGAACTTACCATGATACCCTAAAACGATACATTCGATATATACACTACCTATAATAACACGCTACCATTACCACCGTAAGATACAGCACCATAAACAGCAGCTACCATGTACCGAAAATGATCACGCACCTATATAACACAGATACCATTAACCGATAATGTGCAGCTACCTATAAATACCACAGCTACCATTACCATATGATACAGAGCTACCTATAATAACAAACGATACCATTACGATAATGGATACAGCTCCCATAATACAACGTACCATTACCGATAATGATAACAGCTACCTATAATAACACGCTACCATTTACGATAATGATACGAGCTACCCTAATAATAACACATACCGTACTCATACCACGATAATGATACAGCTAACTATAATACAGATAACATTACCGATAATGATACAGCTACCTATAATAACAGATACATTAACTCGAATGATACAGCTACCTATAATACAGATACATTAACCGATATGATACAGCACCTATATATACACACATCGGGATAGACCATATAAATATCCTTGATAATACGACTATAATACAGCTACCATACCGTAATGACAGCACTAATAACACAATATAACCGATAATGATACAGCTACCTATAATACGCACTCCATTACCGATAATGATAGCTAACCTATAACACCTACCTATAATATTCGACTATAGATAACCACTATTACCGATAATGTATACAGCTTACTCTATATAACACAGCTACCATTACGTAATATACAGCTACCATATACATACAGCATAACCATTAACCGATATGATACAGCTACCTATAATAAACAGCACCATTACCGATATGATACAGCTACCTATACATAACACAGCTACCAATTACCCGATAATGATACCAGCTTAACCTATAATACTACAGATCCTTACCCGATAATGATACGCTCTACCTATAAATAACACGCTCCATTACCGAAATGATCAGCTACCATAATAACACAGATACCATTACCGTAAGATACACTACCTATAAACCATATCCCTTTACCCCGATAATGATCACTCACCGTAATAACACAGTACATTACCGATAAGATTAGAGCTACCTCTAATCACAGCTACATTACCGATAATGAATACAGCATCCTATAAGATAACACAATACATTACCGTAAATACTCGCTACCTATAAATACAGATTACCATTAACCGATAATAATACAGTTACTAACAGCTACCAATTACTATAATGATCAGCTACCCTATATATCCAGATCTTAGATATGATCAGCTACCTATAATACACTAGATACCATTACCGAAATGATCAGCTACCTACTATACAGCCCATACCATTACCGATAATTACAGCGTACCCATTATAATAACAGACAGCTAATCATACCGATAAATGATACAGCTACCTATAATCACAGCACCATACCGATAATTGATACAGCTAAGCCTATAATAACACACACACCGATTACCGATAACTGATATACAAGCTAACCTATAATACACGCTAAAATACCATTACCAAGATAATGATCAGCTACCTATATACACGATACCATAACCGATAATGGAAACAGCACCTATAATAACAAGATACCTTACCGATAATGATACAGCTACCTATAATACACAGATACCATTACCGATAATGATACAGCTATACCTATAATAACAAAAACAGTAACCTATTACCGATAATGGATACAGCTCACCTTAATACAAGTACCATTAACCAGATAATGATACAGCTACCTATTAACTTACACAGACAGCTACCTTTACCGATAATGCAATACCTCTACCTATAATTACACAGGCTAACCTAATCCGATCATCGATACAGCTAACGCTATAATTACACAGCTAACCATTAACCGATAATGATAACACTACCTATAATACCAAACAAACGCTACCATTACCGATACTGAATACGCTATACAGAAACCCTACCCTACTAATGAACACAACAATCCGCTACCATTACCGATAATGAATACAGCTACCTATAATAACACAGCTAACCATACCGATAATGAATACATCTACCTATATAAACAGCTACCATTACCGATAATGATACAGCTACCTATACATAACACAGCTACCATTACCGATAATGTACAGCTCCTATATAAACACAGCTACACTTAACGATAATGAGACAGCTACCTATAATAACACAGCACCATTACCGATAATATACAGCACCATAATAACACAGGCTACCATTACCGAAATGATACACGCTACCTATAATAACACACGCTACCATACCTGATCATGATACAGCTACCTATAATAACCACAGCTAACCATTACCGATAATGATCATCTACTATAATAACAGCTACCATTACCGAAATGCATACAGCTACCTATAATAAACACAGCTAACCATTAATTTCCGATAATGATACATCTACCTATAATAACGCGACTATAGAATTCGCTACCGATATCACCCGCAGATACATATGATACACTACCTATAAATAACACCGCTAACCATTACCGATAATGATACAGCTACCTATAATAACACAGCTACCATTAAGTACCGATAATGATACAGCTACCTATAATCACACAGCTACCATTACCGATAATGTAATACAGCTACCCTGATAATAACACAGCTACCATTACCGATAATGATACAGCTAACCTATAATAACACAGCTAACCATTAACCGATAATGAACAGCTACCTATATAACACCGCTAGCCCTTAACCCGATAATGATACAGCTACCTTAATAACACAGCTACCATTACCGGGATAATGATACCAGCTACCTATAATACCACAGCCACCATTACCGATATGATCAGCCTACCTATAATAACACAGCTAACCATTCCGATAATATAACAGCTAACCTATAATAACAAGGCTACCATTACCGATAATATACAGCTACCTAAATAACACAGCTGACCATTACCATAATGATACAGCTACCTTATAATAACACAGCTACCATTCCCGATAATGATACAGCTACCTATAATCAACACCGCTACCATTACCGATAATATACAGCTACTATAAGTAACCGCACCATTACCGAATGATACAGCTACCTATAATACACCAGCTACCATACCGATAATGATACAGCTACCTATAATAACACAGCTACCATTACCGATAATGTACCGCTAAACCCCCCATATAATACACAGCTAACCATTACCGATAATGATACAGCTACCTATGAATAACACAGCTACCATTACCGATAATGCATACGCTACCTTAATAACACAGCTACCATTACCGATAATGATACAGCTACCCTATAAAACCAAGCAACCATTACCGTAATGTACAGCTCCCTTAATAACACGCTAACCATTAACCGATATATTACCAGTCTACTTATATAACCACAGCTACATTACCACCAAATACATCGCTACCTATAAACAGCTCCATTACCGATAATAATACAAGCTACCTATAATCACACAGATACCAGTACCGATAATAGATTACAGCTACCTATATAACAGATACCATTACCTTACGAATATACATAATAATACAGCCATTCCTGATAATAATACGTACTATACGATACAGTGATCAGTACCGATTAAAATACATTACCGTAAATCAGCTACCTAATAAATCAGAATCCCATGTCGATAATAATACAGCTACCTAATACATACCCACCGATAATAATCAGCTCTCTATACAGATAAATTACCAGAATAGCTTAACATATTAAATACAAACGAAAAGATCATATACGTACATTACCAATAATCCAGATAACCATTACCGATAATACAGAACTATAATACAGATAACCATTACCGATAATAATACAGATACCATTACTAAAATACAGATACTCTAATACAGATACCATTACGATAATAACAGATCACCTATAATACAGTTTCGTTAATACGATAATACAGATACCTATAATAACAGATACATTAACGTAATATAGAACCTATAATACAGATACCATTAACAATAATAATACAGATACCTATAATACATATAACCGATAACGAAATAATCAGGAATACCTAAATATCAGATACCATACGATAATACAGATACCTATAAACAGTAAACATTAACGTAATACAGATACCTATAATAACAGATACCATTAACGTATAAATACAGCATCACCTAACGATAATAATACAGAACCTTATAACATGATACCTATAACAGATACCATTACTGAGAATACTACAGATACTATAATACAGATACCATTAACCATAATAATACAGATACCTATAATACAGATACCATTAACGATAATAATACAGATAACCGAATACACTATACATCATTAACATAACGATATATACAGATACCATTACGATATAATCCAATAATACCAGTTTACTATTACCAATAATAACAGAGACCATTTACTTTAATCAATCCAGATCCATTACCAATAATAATTCCTATAATACGATACCATTACCGATGAATAATACAGATACCAAGTTATACGATACCATTACCGAAATAGATCCGATAATACACGATACCTGTTAACAATACTACCAAGGTTTACCATTACCAATAAAATATAAAATACGAACCAATATAATACAGATACAATTACCAATATAAACAGATACCAATGAATCACAGAATTACCATTCCAATATAATAATATAACGGATACCATTATCCAATAATATACTTCGTAACAATTAACCAATACTAGTACAGATCCAAATATAATACGAGATACCATTCTACCAATAATATACTGATACCATTACCATAATAATACTGATACAATTACCATAATAATACAATACTCAAATAAATATAGATAAACCATTACCAATAATGATACTATACAATTAACCAATAATAATACAGATACAAATATAACAGATACCTTACTCATTAATAATAGAAAACTGAAAAAATACATGTACCAATACATAATACGATACACATATAATACAGATCCATTACCAATAATAATACAGATACCAAAAATACACAGTTCACATTCCGATAATAATACGCTACCAAATATAATACAGACCATCCGATAATAATACAGCTACAAATATCATTCAGATACCATTACCTATAAAATACAGCTACCTATACTACAGATACCATTACCGTAATAATACAGCTTACCTATAATAACAGATACCCTTACCGATAATAATACACTACTATAATCAGATACCCTTCCGATAATAAACAGCTAACCTATAATACAGATAACCATTACGATAATACACTCCTAGAATACAGAACCTTACCGATAATAATACAATAGCTACCGTATAATACAGATACCATTACCGATAATAATACAGCTACCCTAATAACAGATACAATTACCGAGTAATAATACACTCCTATAATACAGATACCATTATACCGATAATAACACACTACCTATATACAGATACCATTACCGTACGTATAACAGCTAACCTATAATACAGTATACCATTCCCGATAATAAAGACAGCTTACCTATAATACATATACCATTACCGATATACAATCAAGCTTACCTATAATACAGATTCCATTACCGATAATTAATAACAGGCTACTATAATACCGATACCATTACCGAATCATACAGCTACCTATAATACCAGATTACATTACCGATAATAAACATACCTATAATACAGATTCCCATTAACCGATAATACGCTTACCTATATACAGATACCATTACCGATAATAAGACACGACCTACTATAGATAACATTCAAATAACAGATACCATTACCGTAATAATACAAGCTAACCATAATACAGATAACATTACCGAACGTATATACTAATACCACCGATATACTACCTAGAATACAGGATACCATTACCGATAATAAAGCTACATATATAAGATACCATTACCGATAATAATACAGCTACCTATAATACCATGACCAATACTCATCTATAATACGATACATTAACGCACTAATTACGCTACCTACTAATAACAGCATAAATTACCAGATTAATACATACGAGCTACCATATATCAGCTCATCGTTATAACCATTAACTGACTGATTCACATGATCAGTTTATCATCTTTCGCGGTACCTCAGCACTGAATCCGAAGTATACCAGCATAATAACGCTACTATAATACAGAACCATTATACCGATAATAATACAAGCTACCTATAATACAGATAACCATTACCGGATAATAACCAGTACCCTATAATAGAGTACCATTACCGTATAATAAGATACTATAATATCAGTGTAACCATTACCAAACCGACATTCAACCAACATAACAGATACCCATTACCGATAATAACACGTCTACTATAATCATATACCATACCGATAATAATTACAGCTACCTATAATACAGATAATAACCATCAAATACCAAGCACCTATATAATCATTACGATAGAAGCTACCTATAATACAGATACCATTCCGATATAAGACAGCTACTATAATGAACGACATAACCATTGACCGATAATGAAGCCACTCCTATATAACACCAGCTCGGATACGATAAGAGGGTGGGGGCATACCAATGTAGATACAGTAATAAGCTACCATCCATGATACACTACTTAAACCGATACACACCGTGAAGTACAGCTACCTATATACAGATACAATTACCGATAATAATCAGCTACGCTATAATAACACGCTACCATTACCAGATAATGATACAGCATACCTATAATAACACCAGCTACCGTTACCGATAATGATACAGCTACCTATAATAACACGATACCATTACCGATAAATAATCACAGCTACCTATAATACAGATACCATTACCGATAATAATACAGCGACCTCCTAAATACAGATACCATTACCCCGATGAAAATACACGCTAACACCTATACTACAGATCCATTACCGATAATGATCAGCTACCTATAATAAACAGCTACCATTACCGATAATGATACAGCTCCTATATAACCAGATACCATTACCGATAATAATACAAAGCTACCTATATACAGATACCTTACCGATAATAATACAGCTACCTATAATACAGATACCATGACCCGATAATACATACAGCTTCCTATAATACAGCTACCATTACCGATAATGATACAGGCTACTATAATACAGCTACAGAACCGCATATACCGTACCTAATACTAACATTACCGAGAACACCCGATATTAACAGACTACCTCTACACGATAATGACAGCCGTACCTATAATAACACACTAAACCATTACCGGATAATGATACCGCTACCTATAATCAACGTACCAACCGTATACTACCATATACACGTCCATTCGAAATATAGCGGACCTATAATACCAAGATAACCATTATCCGATAATGATCAGCTACCTATAATAACATCAGACTACCATTACCCGATCAATGGATACAGCTACCATAATAACACAGATAACCATAACCGAACTGATACAGCTACCTATATCCAGCATACCATTACCTGATAATATCAGCTACTATAATAACACGTACCATTACCGTAAGATACAGCTACACTACTAATAACAACGCTACCATTACCGATACATGACAGTACCTATAATACACAGTACCATTACCGTGATAATGAATACAAAGCTACCTATACAACACAGCTCTACCATTACACCGATATATACACAGCTACCTATAATACACGATAACCATTCCGATAATAATACAGCTACCTATACATACAGATACCATTACCGATAATATACAGCTACCTATATACAACCTACCATTACCGATAAGACATTACAGCTAACCTATAATACAGATACCATTAGCGATAAAAACAGCTACCTATAAAACAGATACCATTATACCGATATGATAACTACGCTACCTATAATCACAGATACCATTAACCGATATAATATAGCTACCATAATACAGTACCATTACCGATAATGAAGGATACAGCTACCTATAATACAGACTACCAATTAAACCGATAATAATACAAAGCACCCTATCCCGCTACCTATAGACGTATGGCACATAAGACTACATTACCGAAATGATACAGCCCTATAAACACTAGCAACCTTACCGATAATAGATAACACGCTACCTCTATATATACAACAGGCTAACATTACCGATCTGATACGCTACCTATATAACACATTACCATTACCGCTCATAATGCCGCTACCTATATAACACGATACCATTACTCGATAATACAGATAATACACAGCTACATTACATATCGATAAGCACAATAACACGATTGACCAAGAACATTGACCTAAACAGCTAACTTACCGATTGATCAGCTACCCTATAATACACAGCTACCCATTAACCGATAATGATACAGCTACCTATATAACAGATAACCCATTACCGATATAATAACAGCTAACCTATAATACAGACAACATACCGATCTATACCGTACCCTAAATAACAGATACCAGTCGTAAAATACCCCTATAATACAGTACCATTACCATAATAATACTGATAAATACCAATTAACCATAGATAACGCATCAATAATCCCCCCCAGGATTAGAAACCGGCCAGGGTGATGAATTAATCATAGATAGTTTCTACATAAAGATTCATTCTTGCTGGTATATACTTAATATCATCCAGTCATATGAAGATTTGTTAGTAATAATAACAATTATAAATAGTTATACTCACACTGAAACAATAACTATTACACAGTTCATTTATGCTTAAAGGTACAAACTCCCTCCCCTCTAATAACATATTTAGAAAGAAGGTCCCTCTTTATAATATGTTATATAGTCATAGTTTGTCCTGGTGACTTCATTACTGTGATGCCGCTATGGTCTGGAGGCCTCTATGGAAATTAGCCATTTAGAAACCTGTACGAGTCCCGTACTGAGCCTGGCACTTCTAGAGCATGCCCGTTCCCGTAACAGGGTTTTGTATACAATAGGCATTGGTCTCTCTCATCGTGTGCAGGTTATAACACGAGGTCCTTGTGATCTTTGAAAGCGGATCCGAATTCAGTTTGTGAGACCAAGGATAACGTCACGTTAGCGACGCAATCCACAAATAATCTTAAAAAAAAACATTGATTTTTACCTACTGGAACCCGGCTTAAACTTCCCAAATCATGTCTGTCTGTCCTGTCGCCTGTAATTTATTTAATAGATATTTATACCGTGCAGTGGGAAAAATAAATAACCACTATATTCCCACCTACTAGCTCTAGCGGTCCCGTTATCATATAACCCTCCTGTTCCGCTGTCATGATAACTTCTACCGCTGCTGCCCCGTCCGCTGTCATATAGCCTCCGTCCGCTGTCCATATAGCCCTCCGTCCGCTGCATATACCCTCCCCCTGTCAATAACCTGTCTTCCCCTATAACCCCCCGTACCGCTGTCCTATAACCCTCCGTCCGTGTCCCTATCCTCCGTCCGCTGGTCGCATATAACCCCCGTCCCGCTGTCATAAACCCTCCGTCCGCTGTCCTATAACCCTCCGTCCGCTGTCAACCTCCGCTCATAACCCTCCGTCGCTTCCTAAAACCCTACCGTCCGCCGGTCCTATACAACCTCCACTGCCTGTCTGTCCTATTACGCCCCCTGCCGCTGTCCCTAATAACCCATCCCTTCCGCTGTCCATACACCCTCCGTCCGCTGTCCTATAACCCTCCGCCGCTGTCCTATAACCCTCCGTTCCGCTGTCCTATAACCCTCCGTCGCGTCATTATCCTCCGTGCCTATACCGACCCTCCGTCCGCTGTCCTATAACCCTCCGCCCGCTGTCCTATAACCTCTCCGCCCGCTGTCCTATAACACCACCTCCGCCCTGCTATCTCCCGCTGCCATAACCCTCCGTCCGCTGTCCTAATAACCCTCCGTCCGCGGTCCTATAAAACCCTCCGCCCGCTGGTCGCTATAACCCCCGCCCGCTGTCGTAAAACCCTACCCCTCCCCCTCCGCCCGCTGTCGTATAACCCTACGTCCGCTTCGTATAACCCTCCCCGTTCCGCTGCGTATAACCCTCCGTCCCTTCTAACCTCACCGCGTCATATAGCCCTCCGTCCGCTGTCCATATAGCCCTCCTCCGCTGTCCATATACCCTCGTTCCGCTGTCATATAAACCCCGTCCCTGTCCGCTATAAACCCTCGTCCGGTGTCATATACAAGGTCACTAAGGAGAAACACACATCTTGGGGATAAATAAAATATTTCCGGTCATATTGCAACTGGGACAGAAACAATCAAGACATCCAGTAACACAACTCTTTACCAGACTCAGACTGGCCGAGTGCCATATTTCACCGACATAAACAAGCAGATAGGAACATCCCAACTTTGACTGCAAATTACTAGAGAAGACAATGCACAGTGAAATGGACCATATAATTTAGGAAGCGATTAGACACGCGCTCTGGGGCTCAGATTCTAAATACCAACACTATTTACAAGTGAGGAGGATAACCAGGTTTATTACCACCGCCGGTAACCGATTTTACATAGAGATGAATAAAAAAAAACAAACAAGAAGATAAATAGACGAGTGAAGAGACACCGCATAGAGACACCGTGAGAGAGAGAGACAAGTCAAGAGCCACGTAAATAAACATATTACCTTACATCCAACATGCTTCCAGTAAGGGATTTGATTGATAAGGAAACACCTATGTGGGACATGGAAGGACAAGTACCGGCTTGATAACATTAGGAACAGGCACCTGGATTCTAGAGCTTTACACCTAACCACTTCCGGGAAACAGAGAGGAAGAGGAACTCACGAACTTAACAGAGCCTGAGGGTGTAGAAAACCATTCTGCCCCCAACTAGGCTTGAATGGCATGGCATGAAGAAGAAACACGTCAGTTCCTTGCGTCTCTTTGGAACGAGACAAACCACCATTGAACTACCAACGTGGGCGTGTTGTAGGATAACAGACTAGACCGAGAAACTGAAAGAGATACTAATTATCTGATCCCATAGTGCACTGGGTTAAGAATAACAGATCTGTTCCCACAGAACATCACCCCAACTCACAAAAGAACCACCCACGTTTAGAGCTGAGGGACAACGTAACAAGTCTCCACACATCTAAAGGCCAACCTGGGTGCTATCGCACTGTATAGACGTGGGGGTGATAGGTGCTCTGGTGATGAGGGACAATCATTCCCTTATACCCACGGAGATCGCAGTTCTCAAGAGTATGGTCCCACAAACACCGACCTAAAAAACCTCTGATCAAATGACGGACAATCAATTGTTGGTTTCCATCATCCCAGAGTACAGGTTGGGAATTAAACTGTCTCTGAGGACAGTCCTTATTAAAAATGGAACTCAGAGCAGAATCCCAATGATATGGGTTTATCACAGCCAGACCAGTAGGACAAATGTACAAGACATCACGAGTATAACAATGGCACAGGGAGGTCTAGTTGTTATTAATACACACTGTTCCTCCTGACAGGGTCAGGATTGGAGAACAAGATTCTCTCTCCGCCAGGAATTCATCGCTGCTGCAGAGCCAAAGGGGGATTTTGTTTAAAGGTCACAAGCGTTAACACATCGAGGCAGACGACAAATGCCATTATGGTGATGCGAGAGGTTCCTCGACTATCGCAAATAAAACACATTTATTCCAGCGCACCGATTAACTCTCCACTATTATATAAATAAATCTGTATAAAGCCTGGAGAAAAATACTTCTAATTCCCCACATTCCCCCGCTATAAAGACCTGCTAACACATAAACACGCCACATATTAACAGTAAAGGTCATCCGCATATAAACAGCAATGTTCAGTATAAGATTCTAGTGTCCCTAAGTAGCTCCAGTAATGGGAGATGTAGAGCTTACGGAAACCTGATACGTAATACACCAATTACAATCCTTTAATAAACAGCTCTACATAATAAGTTTATCCATTTACACTCAGCCCCGCCCTGATAACTTCTCTCTGCTGTGTAGTTGCAACTTCTCGATAATGGGGTCCCTGATAACGTAACTTTCTGTAACGTTTCCCAGTATTCCACCGTCTCTATACGTACTCAGTATTTTTCTCTACAGATGTTCTATACAACACGATATGGAATCCTGATAAGTAATAGTTCTGTAACCTGAACCCGTATTCAACCGTCTCTATGTACAGAGTATTTCTATAACAGATGTCTATACCAAACCGATATGGGAATCCCTGAATAAGTAATAGATTCTGTAACTGACGCCAGTATTCACTTTCTCTATGTCAGAGTATTTTCTATACAATGTCCTATACACCGATATGGCATCCCTGATAAGTAATGATATCTGTAACTGAGCCCAGTATTCCTGTCTCTATGTACAGAAGATATTTTCTATACGATGGTCTATACACCCATGCTGACAACCTGATAATAATAGTTCTGTAACTGACCCCAGTATTCTTACCGTCCTCTATTACAGAGTATTTTCTTTACAGATGTCTATACACACCGATATGGAACCCCGAATAAGTATATAGTTCTGTACCTGACCCCAGTAGTTCACGTCTCTATGTACAAGAGTATTTTCTTTACAATTCTATCAACAACCGATATGGAACCCCGATAGTAATAGATTCTGTAACGTGACCCCCGTATTTCACCGTCTCTTATGTAACAGAGTAGTTTCTATACAGATTTCTATAACCATTTGGATCCCCGATAAGTAATAATTCTGTAACTGACCCAGTTATTCACTGTCCTCTATGTACAGATTATTTTCTAACAGATTTCTATAACCGATATGGAATCCCCGATAATAATAGATTCGTAACTGACCCAGTATTCACTGTCCCCCCTCTATGTACAGAGTATTTCATACAGATGTCGTATACCCGATATGGAATCCCGATAAGTAATAGATCTGTAACTGACCCAGTATTCACTGTCCTCTATGTACAGAGTATTTTTTCTATCTATCGATGTCTATACACACCGATATGGAATCCCTGAAGTAAATAATATTCTGTAACTGACCCGTATTCACTGGCCTCTATGTACAGAGTAATTTTTCTATACAGATGTCTATACACCAATATGGAATCCCTGATATTAATAGATTCTGTACGACCCCAGTATTCATGTCTCTATGTGACATAGATATTTTCTTAATACCAGATGTCTATACATACCGATATGGAAACTCCTTATAAGTAACAGATTCGTGGAACTGACCTCCAGTTATTCTCCTCGTCTCTATGTATACAGAGTATTTGTCTATACAGATGTCCTTATACACCGATATTGGATCAGCCTGTACAGTAATAGATTCTGTAACTGAAGCCCGCGTTTCACCGTCTCTATGTACAGAGTATTTTCTATACAGATATCAATACAACCGATATGACACCCTATAAGTAAAGATTCTGTAACTGACCAGTATTCACCTCATCTATGTACAGATATTTTATACAGATGTCTATACACCCGATATGGAATCCCTGATAAGTTAATAGATTTCTGTAACTGAACCATGTATTACTAAAAAACTCAACCGTCTCTTGGTATCAGAGTATTTTTCTATACAGTGTCTATCCAACCGATACTGGAATCTCCTGATACATTAATAGATTCCTGTAACTGACCCAGTATTCACGTCTCTATGTACAGAGTATTTCTATACAGATTTTCTATACAAAACCGATATGGAATCCCTTATAGTATATATGATGTCTGTAACTGACCCGTATTCCACCGTGCTCGTGTACAGAGTATTTTTCCTATACAGATGTCCTATACACCCGATATGGAATCCCTGATAAGTAATAGATTCTGTAACCGCCCCTCAGTATTCACCGTCTCTATGTCAGAGATTTTCTAAATACGATGTCCTATACACCAATATGAATTCCGATAAGTAAAGATTACTGTAACTGGACCCTAGTCACCGTCTCTATGTGACAAGTATTTTCCTATACAGATGTCTATACACCGACTGAGAATCCCTTGATAAGTAATAGATTCCTGTAACTGTCCCAGTATCACCGTCCTCTTGTACAGAGTAGTTTTCTAGTAGATGTCTCATACCAACCCGATATGGCAATCCTGATCAGTAATAATTCTTGTAACTGACCCAGTATTCACACCATCTCTATGTACAGAGTTTTTCTATACATGATTCTATACACGCGATATAGGCAACCCTGATAAAATAGATTTCTGTAACTGTACCCGTATTATTCACGTCTCTATGTACAGAAGTAATGTTCCTAGACAATGTCTACAACCCCGTAGGAATCCCTGATAAGTAATTAGATATTCTGTACGTGACCTGCCAGTTATTCACGTGTCTCTATGTCTCAGAGTATTTTTCTATACAGATGTTATGTGCACACCATATGAATCCCCATAAGGTATAGATTCTGTAGTGACACCATATTCACTGTCTCTATGTACAGAGTATTTCTACTAAGACTGTCTATAACACTGATATGAATCCTGTAAAAAATATCTGATTCTGTAACTGAACCCATTATTCCACGTCGTCTGTATGTACAAGTATTTTCATACAATGTCTTATACACCAATAATGGCATCCCTGGATAGTAATAGATTCTGTACTGACCCCCAGTATCACTAGTCTTCTATGGTAGCCGAGATATTTGTCTAATACATGATGTCTATATACCACTATGGAACCCTGATAAGTATAGATTCTGTAACTGACCCATTATTCACTGCTCTATTTCCAGAGTATTTTCTATACAGATCATACACCGATTGGAATCCTTGATAAGTAATAGATTCTTAAACCGACCAGTAAATTCACCCTCTCTATGTACAAGTATTTTCTATACAGTGGGTCTATACACCGAATGGAATCCCTGATAAGTAATAGATTCTGTAACCGACCCATGTTCAACTGTCTCTATGTACAGAGTATTTTCTTACAGATTCTATACATCCGATATGGGATCCCTGTGATAAGTATAGATTCCTGTAATCGACCCAGTTTCACCGTCTCTATATACGAGTATTTGCTAGACAATGTCTATACACCAATATGAATCCCTGATTTAAGTTATAGATTCTGTAACTGACCCAGTCTTCACTGTCTCTATGTACAGAGTATTTTCTATACAACCCGTATGGCTCCTGATAGTCAGATTCTGTACTGACCCAGTTTCATGCCCGTCTCTATGTACAGAGTATTTTCTATACAGATTCTATACAACTCGATTGGATCCCGTTATAATATGATTCTGTACTGACGTATTCACTGTCTCTTGTACAGAGTATTTTCTATACAGATGTCTATCAACCGATATGGATCGCCGTGATAAGTAAGAGATTGCCTGTAACTGACCACGTATTCAACTGTCTCTATTGACAGAGTATTTCTAATACAGATGTCTATACACCAATATAGAATCTTCTGATTGTATGCTGTACACCTTCTTACAAGCTCTCTAACGTGACAGCAGTCAAATCAAGGAATGTCTGTCCCTGCTCCTAGAAGCTCGACATGCCATAATGTTTACTGTAGACAGAGAGCTGTCTGTTAGGCCCAGATCATTTCACAGCATAGATCTTGCCTCTCTCAGTTATAACAAACCGTTTGACCCTATAAAATGTCTATTTTGTGTCCATCCCCTTTTTTTCCCTGTAATCTTCACACCGTTTATTTCCATCCAGCATGAGGCAGAAGAAAATTCAAGTAAAAATAATCTTGGGGGGGAAAGTTTTAAATCCTGTATCTGTCTTTCTAACAGTAGATCATTAGTCCACCAACTACCAGCAGCCAAACAACCAGCAAAACTAATGTACATCAATGCTCAAAATCATGCTATTAGTAATGTCCTGGTAGGCTGTCTGCAATTCAATGTTGGCTGTAAAATAGAGTAGTTAATGTGCTATTTGCATTTTATAGGTGTTTTCCTTGGCGTCACAGCTGGAGAGGAGAGGAATCTCAAGCAGGTAGTGTTAACCCTCTCTTCTGGATCTCACAACAGGTAGACTGCAGGTTACAACACCCTTGTCTAAAAGGTAATTTAAGGTCCTTTACTTAACTGGTTCTGTTACACACGTGAAATGAACTTTAGGTGAACATGAACTTTAATTCAATGATAATATTTCCCAGCTGTCATAACGTAAACATTTGGTTCATCTAGTAACAACCCATCATTATCCCATTACGAGAACTCATCCTCATGCAGTAATGTATGGACTTTGAACACACATTGGATGATTGGGGGGACTGAAACTGACCCGCAAACTGCCTGTTCATTTCATCAGTTACAATAATATCCTCGAGAATGCACCAAACGCATAACATTGGTTTTTACAAGCAGTTTACTAGCATGGTGTTTCATTACAATTATTATCCATCTCATACACAGTGCTCAATCGGACCAAGCGGATACCATGTCACATGTTCACTACCAACTTGACTTGGAGCGGAGATGGTTTGTAATTCATAGCGACTATCTCCCCCTCTCTAGTATCTCCCAGTTAGCAATGGCAGCAGCTGCTGGATCCTGCAAAAAAAAAAAAAGCATAAACTTGTCAGCCGAGCACGACCGCCATTGTAAATCGGAACTGTGGATGTGGGCCGTTTCATTTTGCTCCGATGTACAGAAGACACTACATTACGACTAAGCTGACACCTTTCTCCTTGCATCCGTAGGCACCATCCCCATCTCCCCCCTCCCAGAAGGCCATTTGAAATTCATTCACGTTTCGATTCTAGAAATATAAATACTGACTCTGAAGAGCAGGACAGGGCCTAAGGATTTAATATCTCAAGAAATTTCACATGACAGTGGATTTGGTGGAAAGTTGAGAGGGCGAATGTAATTCCCCAGCGTCGCGTCCCACTTGTGCTGCTGCCTTGTGGTCAGTCTCCTTCCTTGTTCCTAGTCCTTGACAGAGAATTATGGATACGTTCGCTTGGTAATGGACATTCAGACAACGGCGGCTCTACGAGACCCTTGCTGTCAGGATACAGGGAGCACAGCGTAATGGGGACACTGAATTCCTTATAACTCAAGTGTACTGCTGCACTTCCCATTCACCCTCCCCCTAATGTACAGGTTTTGGGGTTAATACAAACACTGGTCATTTATTACACTGCCAAAGGAGACTTAAACAGGGCACAGACATGGACCTTTATTAAAAAACGTAGAGATTACATCTACAGCTGGATAGCATCCATCCGCCTCTGAACAGCACCATTAAAGGGTATCAAACCTTTAGAAACACATATCATTCCGAATAAATTCTCAGCTCTCGCTCCCAATCCACCTCTTCGTATTAGTTTCTATGTTATGAAATTCAGGGGAAGTCGCCTGTCCAGTCAAGAGGTAAATTAGCATATACAGGCCCCTCCCACTAACTAACATTGAACAGGTAATTTAATATATATCGTCTAAACAGTATAAGCAGTTAAAGAATCAATATCGGAAAATGGGGGTGGGAAACTCCCTGTTTACTCCAGTGGTATGAATTTCCCATACTCTGTAAAGCTTACACGGCATAGCCAGTTCAATAATCATGTCAACTTAACTGTGATTTAGGTTTATAATTAACACAGGTAAAGTCCAGCTGTTGTCCATGGAATTTGGATACGTCATTATACAGAATGGAATGATTAGAGCATCCTAATTTGCATAATATTATTATATTAACCACTTCGGTGCCCAATGGTTCCAGTGCCAGGAAGTCAAATAAAATTGAAAAAAACCCTTGTGTGCAAATATTGCAGATAGGTAGCTTTCCAAATGTCTGCACTGAGCATGCTTAAGAGCTCAGAGTTCAGTTTGAATCCAAAAATGCTATAGCACGGTCTACAGGTGGATCGCTTCTAATTACACGGAGACAGTGCATGTACAGGATACTGGTAAAGTTAGAACTCCTAGAATCCCTTGAGGGGGGGCTTTTAAATTCATTCACTTTGTGTCTCCTTCAAACTTCAAATACTCTCCTCCGCTTTTGGTTTTGACAGAATTGCCCACATTGGTTAAAGGGCAAATGAAGAGAATGCACTTTAAACACCTAGAATTCACACTTTATTAGTGTTTGGGTGTACTCCACAAGCTGACAGCTCCTTTGGTCTGCATTCAAGGTTTTATTACCACATCTCCAAGCGCAAAAAATCAGTTTGGACCAATTTCTGCGCATTACCATACGCACTTAAGGGTAAGGTTATTAAGGGCAACTGGTGTCTCAAAACAAGTTAGGGTTTATTGAAAGCCTGCATAATATCCTTTAATATTGGAGCTGCCATCCATCTCTGGCTGGACGTCCTGCGAGCAAATGACATTGGGGTGAATTTTCCCAGCAGTATTTTGTGACATCACCTGACCTCTCTCCTGCCCCGCATCTGCCCCAGGGGTGAGCATGTCGGTCAGTGAACAGACTAATGCTGGGGAAAATCAGGTAGTACCTGTGGATAATTGACGTTGAGAAGGGGAGCCTAGTAATGCAGACAGGCTGGTCACATGACCCAACTGGTCACATGGCTGAAAACAGGAAGTGGTTTCAAGCAGGAAAGTATATTGCTGAACTTTGCTCACAAATTGTATCTAGAGGATAATCTGTTGTATTCAATTAGATCAACTGAGCTTGAAATGTAGTTCTTGAATGACTTTCGCTAGTCATCCGACTGCTTTCTCATTCAGAATGACTTGTACAAGAATCTGTTGGAATTAATGTACCCTGTGAAAATCCCAATTTAGCATTTCACAGCCAGGTGTTAAGGTGTGGAATTGGAGAGTGGCTAAGATGTGTTATATGGAACGCCCAAGTAAGGTGTTAAAACCGCATTGTACATGGCAGAACGTTGGTGTCGAACCCCCCCACCTCTATTTTTGTTTAGTGCTTTGGTTTCTTTATTTTACATAAGGCTCCTTACACCTCTCTTGAACCAGTACGTCAGCTTCGCCAGTATTGTTAACATACAATCTTCAAGGTATGTCCTTTCCTAAGATTGCAGATACACGGCTGAGTCCTTACCTAGGAATTGGCCTCTTTGTCTGGGCCATACGTTTTGATGCATTGCTGTTTTGTCTCCCCCAACGTTACAAATCAGAGGCATTCTTCACTGCACTGCCAACTGCATATTGATGTCGCTTTTCTTGATGTTTTGGTATTGGGTCTTTCGATGTACCAATTGCTGCCTCAGTGTGTTGTTCGTTAAGGCAGACAGGGATACGATGTTTTTGAAAATTCTTCCTTATTTCTCGAACCCCCTGCTACATATGGAATGACTATGTTCTTCCTCCTGTCTGCTTTTCCCCCTACTGGTTGGTATTCGTGTTCTTTTGCTTGTCCTTCTACCTTATTTCTTGACAAAGGCCCTCAGTTCTTAGTAATCCAAGTTTTAATGGCGCTCCTCTGAGATGTTTCTTTTCTTTAGACCTTCCCCTCTCTGTGCTATGTGGAGATGTTCCCAGACTCTGTGTTTGCAGGGTTCTGATGACCCCCACGCTGTTTCTAAAGGGTGGTGGGAGTCAAACTCAAATACTGATCTTGTGTGTTTGGGTTTCTGTAAACTCTCTACTTCCAGTTGTACCATTCTCCCTAACTTCTACCCAAGCAGTCCAAGAAAGCCAGTTTGTTGTTTTGTATCTGTCATCTTTCCCTTGGTACATTTGATGTTTGGTCTAACCGCATTAATGGTTCTCGTTGAAAGGCTTCTCTTCCTTCTGTGGATTTTAACTCCAGGTGTCCATCCACTATCTGAACCAGTGGCTGGGTTCTATCCCTTAAAAGGTATAGGACGCCTGTGTTTCTACCCTCCGTTCCATGGTAAACAGGTTGCCACAAGAGTGAAACGGGAGATCCCATAGCACAATCCATGTTTTTTTTGGCTTATAGAACTTATACCCTGTTTTGAAATAGGTGGTTGTAATTCAGGCACAAGTCCAACAAGGAACACACCTTTCTGGGTTGAGATGAGTTTCTGCTGGTAAAGTGCTGTCTTGGCCCCAGTTTCTCACCATGTCAACAGCCTCCTCCTGGTGGGTATACAAGTGAAGAGAGATGTCACATCTAGGACACCATAGTTTCTTCCAAAAAAATCTACACCGAGTACGCATACCTTCAATCTTGTTGGGTGAAATCCTGAGAGTTTTGGGTATGATGTTCTTAGAACTTCGCACCAAAGGTCCTCAAGATGTTTGCTAGATTTTATGCACCTTGTATGTTACCGGTAGTTGATGCTGCTGACTATGTCTTAGTGGAGAGGCCACCTGTCCTTATCTGAATCTTTGGGAGTCCATATATGCATTGATGTTGGCCTCACAGGGTAAGAGGCGATGAGACATTGGCTCGGACCTCAATGGCTTTATCCTTTGAAGCTTTGTAGTAGTCTAATGACTCTTTTCCTTTAAGGTGGTTGTGGATCCCTTGGTAATGCCAAAGCTAATGTGTTGTTACATATCGGCAGGAGCAGGGTCACCTTATCATTCGGTAGTACTCGCATGACAATGCTGTTTTAACACCTTACCCTGGGGCGTTCCTATAACGCCCTCTTATCCACTATCTCCATCACAACACCACCCTTAACATCCTGGCTGGGATATGCCTAATTGGTATTTGTCCCAGGGTACATATATTGCCCGACAGATTGCTGTAAGTCATTCTGATTAGAAAGCCAGTCGGCATGACTAGCGAAACGTCTTCAAGAATACTCTAACATTTTCAAGTCCAGTAAGTCTAATTGAAAGCAACAGATATACCATGACCTGTGATGAAGAGAACCTTCACAAGCATACTAGAGATATGATTAGGTTTGATTTTGAAGGTGTGATGGAAGGCTTTTTATATCATTCTCACTATTTTGGAGAATGTTAGACTAAAGTTACCCTTTAAGGGTTAGTTCTCTTAAGGGGGGTGTCATTAGAGTGGGGTCTATTAAGGTGGGTCATTTGGGTGCGGTTCATTTAAGTGGGGTCATTAAGAGTTGGGTGGTCATTAAGGGTGAGGTCCCATATTGGGTGGGGTCATTAAGATGGGGTCATTAAGGGGAGGTCATTATGCGGTGGGGTCATTAGGTGATGTCACTTATGGTGGGGTCATTAAAAGTGATGTCATTAAGGGGTGGGGTCATTAAGGCGTGGGTCATTAAGGGTGGGGTCACTTAAGGGTGAGAGGTACCAGTGTTACTCAGCGGCGACAGATCGCCATTGAATGGCTACATTAACACGCCGTTGAAGCAGAATGTTTGGACTACACGGACTGCAGAATTCATCTCCCGTACATCAATGGGGGATGCGTGTCTGCTCGAATTCACCCAGCATTATAACATGGCAGTGCAGGAATCCGTAGCAATTTCCTGGCTAACCGCCCTCCATAGCTCCAATCATTTGGCCCATCATATCATAGAGGCCTTTAAATATAATTCGACAGCAAGAAAGGCGACACTGGCGTTGCCACGCTCTCGCCCATACAATAGGGTTCCCAGCTCCAGTGATATTGCTTATTAGTGATCACTGGCACGTCCATCCATTGGCTCCATTGTTTCTCCTCATCACCTACACAAACCTTAGATTGTTCTATGCTGAGAAAATGAAGCTTCAACTGGCTAGGACTGTCCACCGAGCAGCCCGGTCAACAATGTTATATTAGTGAATAAAGGAGACGAACTACAATGGTAAGAATGGGACGAACGTATCTGGTCCACCCTCTTCTCCGCCACATGTTCTCTTTCCTATTTGTCCAGTTGAAAGGATTGGCCTTACAAACTATATATGGGCGTGACCATCTGTAAAAACGTTCCTGCGGTAGTTTATATGGAGCTGTGGCACAGAAATAATGGTCAAGTTACCAAGCTGTGGCAATTCTAACCACATTTGGAACAAGTAATTTCCTAGCAACCTTCGATAGAGAGGTGGACACGGATTATCTAGATTTCTGTATCAAGTGCCTCGGTACTTCTGACACCAGTGTTGTCCTTTAACATTAGTAATACACATAATGGATCGTTCTATCCAGCGTTATACATGTCATCGTGTTATAGTTAGCTTATGTGCATCGATGTTATAATCAGCGTTTATTGTGCATCAGTTAATAGTTCTAGTCTCGTACGTAGCTAGGTCATCAGTTATAATCAACTGTTTAGCTAGGTCATCAGTTATAAGTTCAGGTCAATCAGTTATATCAGCGTCTAGGTCATCAGTTATAATCAAGCGTTTAGCTAGGTCATTTATCAGGTTAGCTAGTCATCAGTCGTATCTAGCTAGTCATCAGTTATACATCAGCGTATTAGCTCAGTGCTCCCAATATTATTGAATCAGCGTTTAGCAGGTCATCAGTTATAATCAGCGTTTGCTAGGTCATCAGTTTATAACTCAGCGTTTTAGCTAGTCATCAGTTTATATTCAGCTTTAGCTAGGTCATCAGTTATAATCGATCGTTTAGCTAGGTCAATACAGTATTATAATCCACGTTTAGCTAGGTCACTCGTTATAATCATCGTTTAGCTAGTCTCATTTAATCCGTTAGCTAGTCATCAGTTTATATCGCTTTAGCTAGTCATCAGTTATAATCAGTCGCGTTTACTCTGTCATCACATTATACTCAGGTGTTTAGCTAGGTCATCAGCTTATAATCAGCGTTTAAGCTAGGTCATCATTATCAATCAGCGTTCTAGCTAGGTCATCAGTTATAATCACGCGTTAGCTATAGTTTGACACTTTACATTTATGCATCAATGCTGTTTAGCATGGCATCACTATGCTTAACTAGCCATCACTTGAGCGTTTTAGACTATGCAGTCAGTTATATACAGCTGTTTAGCTATGGCATCCAGTTTATAATCCAGGTTTTAGCTATGGCATCAGTTATAATCAGTTTTTAGAGCATGGCAATCAGTTATCATCAGTGGTGACCTTACAGTGTCGGGGGAACTGGAGGGCTGAACTAACAATATCCAAGGAACTGGCTGGTGAACTGGAGGGCTGACATATATATGCCACATGGAATGTGGTAATATAGGTGCCAAATGGAGAATGGCACATAAAAGTTTTTTCCACGGGGAATAACCAATAAGGGGCACACTGACAGGGATGTACGAAGTGTAAGGAGTTTGGGAATGTGACCCATGTATGGCTGTCAGTAGCCACTAGTGGGCGAACTGTGAGGGATATACAGAGTGTAAGGGGTCTGGAGATGTAACCCCTGTACTGCCGGGAGTAGCCACTAGTGGGCGCACTGTGAGGGATATACAGAATGTAAGGGGTCTGGGGATGTAACCGATGTACTACCGTGAGTAGCCAGTAAGGGGCGCACTGTGAGGGATGTACTGAGTGTAAGGGGTCTGGGGATGTAACCCATGTACTGCCGGGAGTAGCCAGTAAGGGGCGCACTGTGAGGGATGTACTGAGTGTAAGGGGTCTGGGGATGTAACCCATGTACTGCCCTTGCCGGGAGATAGCCAGTAAGGGCGCACTGTGAGGGATGTTACTGAGTGTAAGGGGTCCTGGGATGTAACCCTGTTACTGCCGGGAGTAGCCAGTTAAGGGGGCGCACTTTGGAGGAATGTACTGAGTGTAAGGAGCTGGGATGTACCCATGTAACTGCCGGAGTAGCCAGTACGACTGGGCTGCACTGTGAGGTGTACTGAGCTGTAAGGGTGAAGGATGGACTGTGGATTAGCCCCATGTACTGCCGGAGTGCCAGTAAGGGTGCCTGTGAGGGATGTAGAGTGCAAGGATCGGGGGATATAACCCATGTATTGCCGGGAGTAGCCATAAGGGCGCACTGTGAGGGATGTACGAGCGTAAGGGGTGAAGGGATTAACCCATGTACTTGCCGGGAGTAGCCCGTAAGGGCCAATGTGGAGGGATGTACTGAGTGTAGGGGTCTGGGGATGTAACCCATGGTACTGCCGGGAGTAGCCAGTAAAGGATGCACTGTGAGGATGTACTGAGTGTAAGGGGTCTGGGATATAACCCATGTATACTGCCTGGGAGTAGCCATTAAGGGAAACTCACTGGTGAGTGGATGTACTGAGTGTAAGAGTCTGGGATGTAACCCATGTACTGCCGGAGAAGCCAGTGAGGGGCTCACTGTTGAGGTATTAATGAGTGTAAGGGGTCTGGGGATGTACACCCATGTACTGTCGGAGTAGCCAGTAGGGCGCACTGTGAGGGATGTACTGAGTGTAAGGGGTCTGGGGATGTAACCCATGTACTGCCGGGAGTACCAGTAAGGGGCGCACTGTAAGGATGTACTGTGTGTAAGGGGTCTGGGGATTAACCCATGTACTAGCCGGGAGTAGCCAG
Organism: Hymenochirus boettgeri; assembly: GCA_019447015.1. Classification (NCBI taxonomy): domain Eukaryota; kingdom Metazoa; phylum Chordata; class Amphibia; order Anura; family Pipidae; genus Hymenochirus; species Hymenochirus boettgeri. Next base: position 68,606 of record JAACNH010000756.1, read on the forward strand.
TAAGGGGCGCACTGTGAGGGATGTACTGAGTGTAAGCGGGTCTGGGATGTAACCCATGTACTGCCGGGAGTAGCCAGTAAGGGCGCACTGTGAGGGATGTACTGAGTGTAAGGTGGTCTGGGATGTAACCCATGTACTGCTACGCGTGCTGATGCCATAGCCTAAAGGGTCGCCCTGGTGAGGGTTGTACTGAGTGTAGGGGTCTGGGATGTAACCCATGTACTGCCGGGAGTAGCCAGTAGGGAGCACTGTGAGGGATGTACTGAGTGTAAGGGTTCTGGGATGTAACCCATGTACTGCGCGGGAGTAGCCAGTAAGGGGCGCACTGTGAGGGATGTACTGAGTTAAGGGTTCCTTGGGGATGTACTCCCATGTACTGGGCCGGGAGTGCCCTAAGGGGCGCACTGTGAGGGATGTACTGAGTGTAAGGAGTCTGGGGATGTACCCATGTACTCCGGGAGTAGCCAGTAGGGGCTCCTGTGAGGGATTTACAGAGTGTAAGGGGTCTGGGGATTAACCCATGTACTGGCCGGGAGTAGCCACTGTGAGGGCGGCACTGTGAGGGATGTACCGAGGTAAGGGGTCTGGATGTAACTCATGTACTCTGCCGGGAGTGCCAGTAAGGGCGCACTGTGAGGGATGTACCGAGTGTAAGGGTCTGGGGATGTAACCCATTGTACTGGCCGGGGTAGCCAGTAAGGGGCGCAGCTGTGAGGGCATGTACCGATTGTAAGGGGGTCTGGGGAGTAACTAGTGGCTGCCGGATAGCCAGTAAGGGGCGCACCGTGAGGAATGTACCGATGTGTAAGGGTTCTGTGGGATGTAACCCTTGTACATGCCGGAGTAGCCTAAGGTGCGCGCACTGTGAGGGATGTACCTCCGATGTGTAAGGGGTCTGGGAGGATGTAACCCGATGTACTGCCGGGATAGCCATAAGGGGCGCACTGGAGGGATGTACTGAGTGGTAGGGGTCGTGGATGTACCCATGTACTAGCCGGGAAGAAGCCAGTAAAGGGGTAAGCAACCTGTAGGGATGTCTGAGTGGTAAGGGTTTCTGGGGATTTTAACCCTTACTATTAACTGATCCGGGGAGTAGCCATAAGGGAGCGCACTGTGAGGGTGTACGGGTAGGGTCGGTGAACAGTTGTACGTCCGAGAGGTGTAGACTGTGTTTATGCCCAGTGTAAGGCTGGATGTACCATGTTCTGCGAGTAGCCATAATGGGGCACGGAGGGATGTAACTGAGGTAAGGGGTCTGGGATAGTAACCCATGTCTGCCAGGATAGTCGCAGTAGGGGACGCCACTGTATGGGATGTGTCCTGAGTTGACGGGTCTTGACTTCTGGGATGTAACCCCATGTACTGCCGGGAGTATCCATAGGGGCGCACTTAGGGATGTCTGTAGTGTAAGGGTCTGGGGGATTAACCCATGTACTCTGCCGGTAGGTACCAGTAAGGGGGGGCGCACTGTGAGGGATTGACGTGAGTGGTCTAGGGGTCTTGGTGCGTCTTGTACCTACACAGAAATAGATGCTGTCTTGTACCTACACAGAAATAGACGCCGTCTTGTACCTACACAGAAATAGATGCCGTCTTGTACCTACACAGACATAGACACCATCTTGTACCTACACAGAAATAGATGCCGTCTTGTACCTACACAGAAATAGATGCCGTCTTGTACCTACACAGACATAGACGCCGTCTTGTACCTACACAGAAATAGATGCCGTCTTGTACCTACACAGACATAGACACCATCTTGTACCTACACAGAAATAGATGTCGTCTTGTACCTACACAGAAATAGATGCCGTCTTGTACCTACACAGAAATAGATGCCGTCTTATACCTACACAGACATAGACGCTGTCTTGTACCTACACAGACATAGACACCATCTTGTACCTACACAGACATAGACGCCATCTTGTACCTACACAGACATAGACGCCATCTTGTACCTACAGAGACATAGACATGGTGGTCCAGGGGTGGGGGTGAATAGGCTCCATCCATGTCCTACCTTGCTACCTGTGAATAAACCCATGTGAAATGCAGTAGACACAATCAGGGGGATTCAATAAAAGTTCTTATCATTTAAAATAGTGATAATTTTGTACCAACCAATCAGATCTTACTTAGCATTTGAAACCTAACATCTGATTGTTTGGGGCAAAATTAGCACTTTTATTGAATTAGAACTTTTATTAAATCTCCCTCAATATATTCTGTCAATTTTTGCCAGTCACTGTCTATGTCCCCAAACTAGTAACACTGTCCATGTCTTTATCTTGGCTCCTATTGTTTAAATCCCTTTTAACAATGATATTTGTGAATCTTTCTAGGATCTCAGGGTGCCAGCATTGTGGGTAACAGCAAACCAGCAGAAAGGGGGGTATCTGGGTACTGTAAGGGGTCTGGGGATGTAACCCATGTACTGTCGGGAGTAACAAGTAAGGGGCACACTGTGAGGGATGTACTGAGTGTAAGGGGTCTGGGGATGTAACCCATGTACTGCCGGGAGTAGCCAGTAAGGGGCGCACTGTGAGGGATGTACTGAGTGTAAGGGGTCTGGGGATGTAACCCATGTACTGTCGGGAGTAGCCAGTAAGGGGCGCACTGTGAGGGATGTACTGAGTGTAAGGGGTCTGGGTATGTAACCCATGTACTGCCAGGAGTAGCCAGTAAGGGGCGCACTGAGTTGTGCACTTTTAGAAGGTATAAGTAAAAACCTCTCTTTTATTGTGTCATACAAGTATGTGGAAAGTCTCCTGTAATAACTTGACATGTTATATCCTTATATTTTCCTGTAGGAGATCCATTAATATAAATGTGAGGTTATCAATCAGTTAATATATGAATCAGATTTGCTGTTGGGTTCACGACTGACCTGTAACTGTAATTACACAGCTCTCAGACTGCCTGTCCACTCAACTTCACTAAAAACACACTAGACTAACGCGGGAAACTGAACAGATGGAAGCCATGACGCTGAGCTTTGTGGAGAAGTGTAAACCGTATGGGAAGATACCAAATGCACGTTACACGAACACCACAAAGGGTGCTCAGATAAGACAGGACCCAGTGTAGCTCAACCCCACAGACAGACATCTGCCCCTGCACCCGGTCGTTATTTCCATTACTCCCCCCAATTACTAATTGAACTGTAGCACTGAATCCATGATGAGCTCGAAGGGAAAGACACGACACTAATGACTCCCCTTCCCCCCCATTTACAGTTTAATCAGGGGAGATGCTCCATTCCTAATATATGCACATAGATCTGGTTACTTGGAAGATTTTAGTTTTAACAGCTTTGTGTAGTTGTTAATTTTAACAGCCAGAGGGCGCTGTTATGGTTCAATATTAGAATGTGGTTTCCATTGCAAAGCCATGGAAGGGCGAGTCAGAAGTCTGTGGTGCGAAAAGGAGATTCTTGTAAAGGTGTATCTAAAAAACCTGGGAAAATCGCCATTTACAAATGCCTTTATTAGAATAATATCACTCTCCCAACTCTCACTGTACCATTTATTTGATGATCTTGCCCCTTATTTCTTTAGATATCCAATCTGAGCCTGTTGTTCAATCAAGTGCCTTATTTCATAAACCCTTCTACTGTGTGCAGTTTACTGTAATGGAATGGTGACAATCAATATCTGTGAACTGCCTGTGGGAAATTTCCCTCTAGTGTTGCCATCATAGTGATTACGGGGACGTGCTCAGCCCGACCAGATAGTCCGATTAGACACACACACACACACCTCAAAGTGTTGTAAGTTCATGTTTTTCAGTATACGGTAGTTGTGTGATAAAATAATTCAGAAATAGTCTGGTAAGTGGGTAGAAACCACAAAGTTTAAATAGAAAGACAGAGTGGAAAAAAAAAAAACAATGTTCAGGAACCAGTAATGCACATTTATCGCTATAATCCACACAAATCCAATGTTCCATTGCTGAATCATTCACACACAGACAGCGACCTGATGATTACAATGTGCTGGTGACAACAATACAGACAATTTAAAGGTGCCATACACATGCAATTAGATCTGGATGAACCTAACAGCGGTTAGTGGAACTGGAGGGCTGACCTTACAGTGTGGGGAACTGGAGGGCGGGAAACTAACAATCCAAGGAACTGGCTGGTGAACTGGGAGGCTGACATATATATGCCACATGGAATGTGGTAATATAGTGCCAACGGAGAAGGCAATAAAAGTTTTTTCCACAGGGGAATAACCAATAAGGGGCACACTGACAGGGATGTCACATAGTGTAAGGAGTTTTGGGAATGTGACCCATGGATGGCGTCAGTAGCCACTAGTGGGGCGCACTGTGAGGGATATATACAGAGGGTAAGGGTTGGAGATGTAACCCCTGTACTGCCGGGAGTAGCCATAGTGGGCGCACTGTGAGGGAATACAGAATGTAAGGGGTCTGGGATGTAACGATGTACTACCGTGAGTAGCCAGTAAGGAGAGCACTGTGAGGGATGTAATGGTGTAAGGGTTTGGGGATGTAACCCTGTACTTGCCGGGAGTAGCCAGTAAGGGGCGCACTGTGAGGAATGTACTGAGTGTAAGGGGTCTGGGGATGTAACCATGTACTGCCGGGAGTAGCCAGTAAGGGACGCACTGTGAGGGATGTACTGAGTGTAAGGGGTCGGGATGTAACCCATGTACTTGGGAGTAGCCAGTAAGGGGCGCATGTGAGGATTGTATGAGTGTAAGGGAGACTGGGATGTAACCCATGTACTGCCGGGAGTAGCCAGTAAGAGGGCACTGTGAGGGATGTTACTGAGCGTAAGGGGTGAAGGGATGTAACCCATGTACTGCCGGAGTAGCCAGGCGAGTACCAGTAAGGGGCGCACTGTGAGGGATGTAGAGTGTAAGGGTCTGGGGATGAACCCATGTACTGACGGTGAGTAGCCACTAAGGGGCGCACTGTGTGAGGGATGTACTGAGCGTTAGGGGTGAAGGGATTAACCACATGTAAGCTGCCGGGAGTAGCCAGAAGGGGCGCCTGTGAGGATGTAGAGTGTAAGGGGTCTGGGGATATAACCCATGTATTGCGGGAGTAGCAGTAAGGGTCGTACTGTGAGGGATGTTACTGAGGTAGGTGAAGGGGGATGTAACCCATGTACTGCGGGTGGAGTAGCCAGTAGGGGCGCAATGTGAGGATGTACTGAGTGTAGGGGTGTCTGGGATGTAACCCTGTCACGGATGCCAGGGAGTAGCCATTAAGGGAGCCATGTGAGGATGTTACTGGATGTAAGGGGTACTGGGGATATAACCCATGTACTGCCGGGAGTAGCCAGAAGGGCGCACTGTGAGGGATGTACTGAGTGTAAGGTCTGGGGGATTAAACCCATGTTACTGCGGGAGATAGCCAGTAGGGGCGCACTGTGAGGGATGTACTGGTGTAAGGGTCTGGGGATGGTAACCCAGTGTACTGCCGGAGAGCAAGTAAGGGGGCGCACTGTGAGGGATGTACGAGTGTAAAGGGTTGGGGATGTTAACCCATGTACTGCGGGAGTTAGCCAGTAAGGGGCGCACTGTTGAGGATGTAATGAGGTAAGGGTCTGGGGATGTAACCACATGTACTGCGCGGAGTAGCCAGTAAGGGGCGCACTGTGAGGGATGACTGAGTGTAAGGGGTCGTGGATGTAAACCATGTACTGCCGGGAGTAGCCAAAGGGGTGCACTGTGAGGGATGTATGAGTGTAAGGGGTCTGTGGATGTAACCATGTCCTACGCGGAGTAGCCAGAAGGGTAGCACTGTGGGGATGTACTGAGTGTAAAGGTCTGGGGATGTAACCCCATGTACTGCCGGAGTAGCCAGTAAGGGGAGCACTGTGAGGGATGTACTGAGTGTAAGGGGTCTGGGGATGGTAACCCATGTACTGCCGGGAGTAGCCAGTAAGGGGCGCACTTGTGATGTATGTATGTACTGAGCTGTAAGGGGTCTGGGATGTAACCCTGTACTGCCGGGAGTAGCCAGTAAGGGAAGCACTGTGAGGGGATGTACTGAGTGTAGGGGTCTGGGGATGTAACCATGTACTGCCGGTGAGTAGCCGTAAGGGGCGAACATGTGAGGGATGTTGTACTGAGGTAAGGGGTCTGAAGGATGTACCATCTTATGGGGAGTAGCCAATTAATGGGCGCACTGTGAGGGATGTACCTGGTGTAGGGGGTCTGGGATGTAACCATTTGCCGGGAGTAGCCAATAAGGGCGCCACTGTGAGGGATGTTATGAGAGGTAAGGGGTGGGGATGTAACCCATGTACTTGCCAGGAGTAGCCAGTAAGGGGCGCACTGTGAGGATGTAGTGGAGTGTAAGGGGTCTGGGGATGTAACCCATTGTACTGCCGGGAGTAGCCACTAAGGGGCGCACTGGGAGGGATGTACTGAGGTAAGGGGTGAGGGATTGTAACCATGTTACTGCCCAGGAGTAGCCAGTAAGGGGGCACTGTGAGGGGATGTAGAGTGTAAGGGGTCTGGGGATATAACCCGTATCTGCCGGAGTAGCCAGTAAGGGGCGACTGTGAGGGATGTACTGAGCGTAAGGGTAGTGGGGATGTAACCCATGTACTGCCGGGAAAGAAGCCAGTGAGGGGCGCACTGGAGGGATGTATGAGTGTAAGGGGTTGGGGATGTGTAACCCATGTATTGCCGGGAGTAGCACGTAAGGGGCGCACTGCACTGTGGAGGGATGTACTGAGTGTAAGGGGTTGGAGGTATGTAACCCATGTACTGCCGGGAGTAGCATAGTAAGGGGCGCACTGTGAGGGAATGTACTGAGTGTACGGGTCTGGGGAGTAACCCATGTACTGCGGGAGTAGGCCAGTAAGGGGGCCCTGTGAGGGAATGTACTGAGTGTAAGGGTCTGGGGATGTAACCCATGTTAGTATGCCGGAGTAGCACAGTAAGGGGCGCAAGTGAGGGATGTACTGAGTGTAAGGAGAAGGGATGTTAACCCAAGGTACGCTGGAGTAGCCAGTAAGGGGCGCACTGTGAGGGATGTACTGAGCGTAAGGGGTGAAGGGATGTAACCCATGTAATGCCGGGAGTAGCCAGTAGGGGCCGCACTGTGAGGGATGTAGAGTGTAAGGGGTCTGGGGATGTAACCCATGTACTGCCGGGAGTAGCCATTAAGGGGCGCACTGGGAGGGATGTCTGAGCGTAAGGGTGAAGGATGTAACCATGTACTGCCGGAGTACCAATCAGGGGGCGCACTGTGAGAATGTAGAGTGTAAGGGGTCTGGGGATATAACCCCATGTATGTATGCGGGAGTAGCCAGCTAAGGGGCGTACTGTGAGGGATGTATGAGCGTAAGGGGTGAAGGGATGTAACCCATGTACTGGCCGGGAGTAGCCGTAAGGGGCGCAATGTGAGGATGTACTGAGTGTAAGGGGTCTGGGATATAAACCCATGTACTGCCGGGAGTAGCCAGAAGGGAAGCACTGTGAGGGATGTATAGCGTGTAAGGAGTCTGGGGATGTAAAACCCAGTATGCGGAGTGAGAAGCCAGGGAGGGGGCGCATGTGAGGGATGTACTGAGTGTAGGGTCTGGGGATGTAACCATGACTGGCCGAGAGTAGCCAGTAAGGGGCGACCTGTGAGGGATGTACTGAGTGGTAAGGGGTCTGGGGATGTAACCCATTGTACTGCGGGAGTAGACAGTAGGGGCGCACTGTGAGGGATGTACTGAGTTGTAAGGGGTCTGGGGATGTAACCCATGTACTGCGGGAGTAGCCAGTAAGGGACGCACTGTGAGGGATGTCTGAGTGTAAGGGAGTCTGGGGATGTATTAACCATGTACTGGCCGGGAGTAGCCAGTAAGGGGCGCCTGTGAGGGATGTACTGAGTGTAAGGGGTCTGGGGATGTAACCCCAGTACTGCCGGGTAGTTAGCCAGTGAGGGGCGCACTGGTGAGGGATGTACTGAGTGTAGGGGTCTGGGGATTGTTTAACCCATGTACTGCCGGGAGTAGCCAGTAAGGGGCGCCCTGTAGGGATGTATGAGTGTAAGGAGTCTGGGGATTAACCACTGCCGGGAGAGTAGTGCCTAGAAGGGGCGCCCTGTGAAGGGATGACAGAGTGTAAGGGGTCTGGGGATGTAACCCATGTACTGCCGGAGTAGCAGTAAGGGGCGCATGTGAGGATGTTACTGAGTGTAAGGGGGTCTGGGGATGTAAACATGTACTGCCGGGGGAGTAGCCAGTAAGGGGTGCACTGTGAGGGATGTATGAGTGTAAGGGGTCTGGGGAGTAGTAACCCATGTACTGCGGGAGTAGCCAGTAAGGGGCGCACTTTGAGGGTGTACTGAGTGTAAGGGGTAGTGGGGATGTAACCCATGTACTGCCCGGAGTAGCCAGTAAGGACGCACTGTGAGGGATTACTGAGTGTAAGGGGTCTGGGGATGTAAGCCCATGTACTTGCCGGGAGTAGCCGTAGTAAGGGGTGCACTGTGAGGGATGTTACTGAGTGTAAGGGGTTTGGGGATGTAACCCATGTACTGCCAGGAGTAGCCAGTAAGGGCGCACTGTGAGGGATTGTAATGAGTGTAGGGGTCTGGGGGGATGTAACCCATGTACTGCCGGGAGAGCCAGTAGGGGCGCACGCTGTTGAGGGATTTACTGAGTGTAAGGGGTCTGGGGATGACCCATGTACTGCCAGTAGAGAGCCAGAGTGAGGGGTGCATGTTGGAGGGAATGTTGTACTGAGTGTAAGGGGCCTGGGATGTAACCCAGTACTGCCAGGAGTAGCCAGTAAGGGGCGCCACTGTGAGGGATGTACTGAGTGTAAGGGTCTGGGGATGTAACCCATGTGTACTGCCAGGAGTAGACAGAAGAGTAAGGGGGCGCACTGAAGTGTGCACTTTTAGAAGGTATAAGTACAAACCTCTCTTTTATTAGTGTCATACAAAGGAGCGGAAAGTTCCTGTAATAACTTGACATGTTATATCCTTATATTTTCCTGTAGGAGATCCATTAATATAAATGTGAGGTTATCAATCAGTTAATATATGAATCAGATTTGCTGTTGGGTTCACGATGGGTCACTAACACGGACACAGCATCCCTCTATACTGAATTGTGAACGCACGGGGTTAATGGATGGACTTTCGCTCACGGAAGGGAAATTTCTTCCCTCGGCTGCCTGGACATTCCGGTCACATCCTCCAGCCATCACACAGCACGGGACCAGACTGCAGAGCCAGCTGGGCAGATCAGGGATGAGCAGTCGTGTGGGGAATGTAATTAGGGACCAGGCGCCTTGTACTACACACACTGCAGACCTTCTGGTTCTGTATTATAGATCCAAACCCAACAGAACCAGCCAGGATCCTCTAATTATCCCCATGGCTCTGGGAATACCCTGCACCAATCCGATAAGGCCCCTGCCAGGGGTAATCTATGGGCACATTCTGTGGGTCGTTACCCTCACCTCCCCATTACTGGAGACACTTTATCCACCTTTCAATCTAGAAACAGCCAGAGAGTCCAGGGACCCAACGTCAAGCGCCCAGGACCCTCTATGGCAACCCCCCCATTACAATAAACAGAGCCAATTAATCCCTTTCCACTCACGGACCTATACCTATAATACAGATACCATTACCGATAATAATACAGATACCTATAATACAGATAACCATTACCGATAATAATACGATACCTCACGATCATCCCATTAATACAGATACTATATACCAGATCTACCGAATATACAGCTAGCTATAATACAGTATACCATTACGATAATACGATAACCTCTAATAATACAGATACCATACCGATAATAAATACAGCTACCATTACCGATAATAATACAGCTAACCTATAATAACAGATCCATGAACAGACCGATAATAATTCCAGCTACCTATAATACAGGATCCATCGATAATACTAAACAGACTTACCGATAATACAGCATGCCTTAACAGATACCGCTTACCGAATTTTTTTTTAAAATGACCATCCCAAAAAAAAGAAATCAAATACAGCACCTTACATAATACAGATACCCATTTACCATAATATACAGCACCTTATAGATACCCACCGATAACATCCATACCATTACAGTAATTACACTCCATATAATATCATACCATACAGATACATAAGATAATTACCAGCTACTACCATGATATACCGATTATCCCCGATAAAACTACCAAATAACTATGCATACATCCTATAAATACGATACCTATAATACAGATCCATTCCGATAATACAGCTACCATAAATGACCATACGTCCATACGATAATATACGAGCTCACCTGTAATAGTTATACCATTACCGATAATATTACAGCTACCTGTAATACAGTACCATTACCGATAAATAATACAGCTAGACTATAATACAGAGATACCATACCGATAATAATAACAGCTACCTGTATACAGATACCATAACCGATAATATACGCTACTCTATACTACGAATACCATACGATATAATACAGCTACCTATAATCAGATCACCATTATCTAATAGACTTAAGCAGGGTACCATGTGACGAGTGGAACAAGATATAATTCGAATAATACACTTATCTACCAGCGATAATACAGCTACCTATAATAAGTACCATTACCGCAGCTAATACAGCTACCTATATACAGCATACCATTCCGATATAATACAGCTACCTATAATACCATATACCGATTCCGATAATACAGAGCTACCTGATAAACAGATACATGTAGCGAGTAATGAGAAACCAGTCGTATCTGCATAATACCATAGCAGAATGAACACACGCTTAAGCGGGGCGCAATATAACGTGACAGGTCCCTCTCGAAGCGTATAACCTACTAAATACAGATACCATACGATATAGATAAGCTAACCTATAATACAGATACATTACCAAAAGCCGTACCGTAATATTTTACCACCGATTAATAATACAGCTCCTATAATACGATATACCAGTACCGAAAAATATCAGCTACCTATAATACATACTTTTACCTTATACCGATAATAATACCGAGATACCTATAATACATAAGAAACCATAAACCGATAATAATAAGCAGCTACCTATAACTACAGATACCCTTAACCGATAATAATACAGCTGACCTATAATACAGATACCTCTAAACGCGATAATAAGCACAGCTTAACCTATAATACAGAGTACCATTACACGCGTATAATATACGCTACACTATACATAAACAGATACCATTTAACGCTAATTAATACAGCTACCTATAATACGAGATACCATTAGCGATAATAATCACAGCTGCCTATATACCGATACCTTTACGATAATAATACAGCTCACTATACAGAACAAAAAAAATACCATTACCGATAATGATACAGCTACCTATAATAACACAGCTACCATTACCGATAATGATACAGCTACCTATAATAACACAGCTACCATTACCGATAATGATACAGCTACCTATAATAACACAGCTAAACCCAAAAATACTATTCTGTGACAAGAACCTTGTTTGTTACTATACAATACTATTCGGACTACTGTCATCAACGAATGTTACTGAACTATACTACATACTACAATATCTTTCAACTACTGTACAAAATTCATAACTGTACCTATACAATACTATTCTGTACAATCTACTGCAATACTATACAATACATTCATGTACATAGTAACAATATCTTTATCTATATATAGAAACTATCTGTCAATAGATTTACATAGTACTATACAATACAATGTAATCTGTTAAATACTACTACATACAGTAACATGTATTACAATACGTTCGTACAATACTGGACATAATACTATCTGTACAGAGATACGTCAATACTGTACTTACAGATATCGTACATATACTGACATACCCAATACTTGTACTATATACAATTACTATTCTGGTAAATACTTATGTCATACAATACTGGTACGACACATTCGATCTCCCCCAATACGTATTACTGGTTACTAATACTATACTGGTTCTACAAATACTAGCATTTAATTACGGAGGACTGAAATACTATTCTGTACAATTACTGTAATACTGCCTACAATTACTTATGTACAACATATAATACTTATGCCTACGACTATCAATATACTGTACAATACTGTACTACTACAAATGACTATTCTTATTACTGTACTCAACAAAGTACAGATGAATACTACTACATTTACATACATACTTTGACTGTACAATTACGTAATCTATCTTATACAATACTGACTACATCTATCTGATAATACTAACTGTACATACTGTTACTACTACATATGACAATGTACTATACAACTATCTACATACGATGTTAACAAATTAAATTACTTGCTACATATTACTGTACTATTCCTTACTTCTATACCATACTACTGAACTCTGTATACAACTATCTGAAATACTTACTATACTACTGTACTATTCATGATTTTCACAATAAATATGGACAATACTGTACTATACAATACTATTCTGATACAATACGACTGTTACTATTGTTACAATTACTATAGTCTGTACCAATTACTGTTCTATACAATACTATTCTGTACAATACTGTACAACATACTGACATTCACACATATCGTTACAAGGGCTTATTCTGACTACCCATACTGGTACATACAGATGATACAGATGTACTGCACTATACTAAGACTATTCTGTACAATACTAAGAAATATGTCTATACAATACTATTTCTGCTACATACTTGTACTATACACTACTCGACAATACTGACTATACAATGAATATCTGTACAATACTTACGATACAATACTATTCTGTACAATACGTACTCGACATACATACGTACAACTTCATGTACAATATGTACTTACAATACTGTACTACTACAATACTTAGTACAATGCTACAACTGTTTACAATATCTCTGCCTTACGTACTATACAATAATCTTTCTGTACAATACTGTACTATCAATACGTACGTATACAGTGAGCAATACTGTTCTATACAATTACTATTTGTACAATACTGTACTATACAATACTATTCTGTATACATACTTACAATACTGTACTATACAATACGGATTATGTGAACAATACTATATCTGTACAATACTGTTACTATACAATACTATTTGTACAATACTGTATTAATCACTGTACAATACTATCTGCAATGTTATACAATACTATGTACATACTGTACTATACACTATAATGCTACTCGTACTATACAATACTATTCTGTACAATACTGACATCAATACTGTACTACAATACTATTCTTTACAATACAACTTGTACAATACTGTTCTATCACAATACTATTTGTACAACTGTACTCATACTATCTTTCCAAATACTATACTGCTACATAATGTACATACATATCTGTACAATACTTGATTGTAACTATACAATACATTCTATTACTTTCGCATACACAACTATTGTACTCATATACAATACTGTACTATACAATACTATTCTGATACAATACATCTATACAGACCAATACTGTTCTTACAAACTACTGTTACAACTATCTGTCTATACAATACTATACGTACAAATACTGTACTATACAATACTATTCTGTACAATACTGACTATACAATTATGGTTACAATACTATATGCATTCTGATATGCAACAATACTGTTATACATATATTGAAAAATTTGTACAAGAACTGACTAACTACTTTCTGCTAACAATACTACGTACAATATGAATACCAATCTATTCTGTACTACATATATACTACTATTCTGTACAATACTGTAGTATTACAATTACTATTCTGTACAATACTGGATCTGATACAATACTATTTGTAATATACTATACAATACGACTGTACAATACTTACTATACAATACGTGCTACTATACAATTACTATGCTGTACAGAGTACTATCATACATCGTTACCAATACTGTACTAACAATTACTATTCTTGTACACTACTGAAATACGTTATAGACAATACTATTCTGCTACTAATACTGTACTTACAACACTCCCCCCCCCCCCAAACTACTGTACAATCATATTCGGAACCCTGTACGACAATTACTTTATGATACAATACTATATCTGTACAATACTGCTACATATACAATATCTATACTGTACAATACTGCTACTATACAACTACTATACAACGTCACATCTGTACTGTTACAAACTATTCTGTACAATACTGTACTATACAATACTATTTCTGACAATACTGTACTATACAATACTATACTGTACAATACTGTACTATACAATACTATTCTGTACACTACATACATGTACACCATACTGTAATATTACAATGCTATTCTGTACAATACTGTACTGTGCTACAATCTGCTACTATACAATATATATACTATTCATGATACAATACTTGACCATACGTATACAATACTATTAATGTACAATACTATTCTGTACAATACTGTACTATACCAATTTGTACAATACTGTACTATACAATACTATACTGTAACATATTACATACTATATCTACTGTACAAATACTACTTACAATAATATACTGTACAAATACTGTACTATACAATACTATTCTGTACAATACTGTACTATTACAAATACAGTACTACTGTTACAATTATATACTGTACAATACTGGACTATACAATACTATACTGTACAATACTGTACTATACAATTACTATTCTGTACAATACTGTACTATACAATACTATTACTGTACAATTACTATACTTACAATATATGTTACTATACAATACTAACTGCAATTTACTATACTGTACTGTTGACTATACAAACTATTACCCCTGTACTATACCAATACTATTACTGTACAATACGGTACTATACAATACTATTCTGTACAATACTGTTACTATACAATACTGTACTATACAATTACTACTACAATATTCTGTACATATACTATACTGCTACAATACTATACTATACAATACTAGTTATGTACAATACTGTACAATACTTACTTACAATACAATATTCTGTACACATACTATACTGTACAATTACTGTACTTATACACATTACTATTCTGTACAATACTGTACTATACAATACTATACTGTACAATACTGTACATATAACAATACTATTCTTACAATACTGTACTATACAATACTAGACTGTACAATATAATCTAATGTAAATACTGTACTATTACAATACTATTCTGTACAATACTGTACTGACAATACTAACTGTACATACTATACGATACTAAAACTATTCTGTACAATACTGTATATACAATACGTCTATTTACAATACAACGTACAAACTATACTGTACAATACTGTTACTATACATACAATTTACTATCTGTACAATACTATATGACAATTACTATCTGTACAATTACTGTACTATACAATACTATTTCTGTACAATATATTACTGTACAATACTATACTTCAACTATCGTACAATACTGTACTATACAATACTATTCTGTACACTACTGATTACTATACAATACTATACTGTAAATCAATTACTGATACTACCTACAATACTATTCTGTAACAATACTGTACTATACAATACTTATGTACTGACTACAATACTATTCTGTACAATACTATACTGTACAATACTGTTCTATACAATACTATCTGTTAGTACACTATTACTGTACTATACAATTACTATTCTGTACCATACTATACTGTACAATTACTGGTTCTTATACAATACTCTTCTGTACAATACTGTACTTACAATTACTATAATGTTACAACTAGTGACTATACAATACATTTGTACAATACTTATTACTGTACTATACAATATGTACTACAATACTATCTGTACAATTACTTTGTACAATACTGTGTACTATACAATACTATATGCTGTACAATTACTTGTTACTATACAATACTATACTGTACAAACATGTACTATACAATACATTATGTTACAATACTGTAATATGACAATACTGTACTATACAATACTTATCTGTACAATCCTTTATGTACAATACTGCTACATCTACAATACAACATTCTGTACAATACTGTACTATGACAATACTATACTGTTACAATACTGTTACTATACAAATACGATTCTGTACTCAATACCTGTACTATACTGTACTATACTGACATACTATAACAATACTGTTCTTACAATTACTATTCCTGTACAATATGTACTATATACAATACTGTACGTTGTAACAATACTATCTGTACAATACTGTACTATACAATCTATCTGTTACAATATATACGTAAATACTGTCATACAATACACAATACCTTACTTCCATTCTGTACAATACGTTCTATACAATGATACTATTCTGATACAGAACTGTACTATACATACTGATAATAGACAAATACTATGTCTGTACAATACTATACTGCTACAATACTGTACTATACAATACTATTCTGCAACTTACTAATCTATTCTGAATTATACGGTACAATACGTAATACAATCATTCTGTACAATACTGTATATTAAATCCTATATGTACAATACTGTACTATACATACTATTCTGTACAATATGTACTGATACTATACTACAATACTATACTGTACAATACTGTACTATAACAATACTAATCTGTACAATACTGTACTATACAATACTATCTGTACATACTATACTGTCATACTGTCTACAATACTATCTGCTACAACTGGACTATACCACTACTTACTGTACAATACTGTACCTTACAACTAGCTGTCTACTTTTACACTATAACATGTACAATAGTCTATAACAATACTATTCTTGGTAATAATACTGTACTATAAATACTGTTCTATTATACTTTGTGTACAATACTGTACTATACAATACTCATTCTGTCACTAATACATACTGTACTATACATATATTCTGTTTACAATACTGACATACTATTTGGTACAATACTGATACTGTACAACTGTTCATACAATTACTATTCTGTAAATACTGTACTATACCTACTATCTTAACTACTATATGTACAATACTTGTACTATACATACTACTGTACATACTTAATACATATATCGTACAATACTGTAGTCAATACTGTACCTATACAATACTATTCTGTACAACGTACTATACAATCGTATTCTGTACAATACTGTACTATACATATACGGTACAGTACCTATACGACAATACGTACTGTACATACTATACTGTGACAAATACTGTTGTTATGCGACTTACGATTTACAATATGTATATAATACTATTGGTACAATATGTTACTACAATACTATATCCTGTACAATACTTGTACCATATACAGATACTGTTCTACTGTACAATACTATTCTGTACAATACTACGAAATACTTAGCTACAATACTATTCTTACAATATAAACTGACAATACTGGTACTATGACAATACTTTATTCTGTTACAATATACTTACATGTACTATACAATACAGATTGCTACAATGTACTGTACTAGTACAAATAGTACATTCTGATAACAAGTACTATTCTGTACAATACTGTACTATACAATTATCGCAATATCTGACTACAATTACATACTGACATACTATACTGTTAAATACTGTTCTATTACAATGACTATTGTACATTGCTACATAATATTGATACTATGGTACAATTACTGTACTATACTAATACTATTCTGTACAATTACTGTACTATACAATACTATACTGTACAATACTGTACTATACAATACTATTCTGTACAATACCTTACTGATACAAACTCTACTGTAACAAAGCTGTCTGTTTAACTGTACCAAATTAACTAATTGTAACGTTATAAAAAAAATACTATTATGTTACAATTACCGTTACTATACATACTATTCTCGTAATACTGTACATACAAGTACTATACTTACAATACTATCTGTACAATACTATACTGTACTAACGTACTTACTACTTACAATAATATTTGTACAATATGCTACTATACAACATACTTGTACAAGTACTGTGATAACTTACCAATACTATTGCTGTACAACTTAACTCATACATAAGTACAATACTATACTGTGACAATACGTATCTGATACAATACTTATTGTACAATACTATCTGATACCATGATACTGCTACAATACTTACTTAGTACAACTGTACATACATTACTATACTTTCAACTGTATAACATATTTGTACTAAGTACTGTACTTAAATACTTTGTTTACTATATCTGTACTATACTGTCTAGGACGAGTACATACGATAGTGACAATACGGTCCACTTAACAATAAACGTCAATACTTACTGTACAATACTGACTATACAATACTATTCTGTACAATACGTACGAAATATATTCTGATACTTAAATACTTACTTACGTGGTACACAAACTATTCTGAATACATAATACACCTACTGACTATACAATACTATTTGAGCAATACTGTACTTACAATACTATCTGTACATACTATACTGTGACTGTTATACAATACTATTCTGTACAAACTTATTACAATATACTGACTATCACTATATCTGGACATGACTTATACAATATTACATCAATATTTCTGTACAATACTATCTGTACATACTGACATACAACTATTACTGTGGACAACATGTACTGAATACTATCGACACATAGTCATACAATACTATCTGTTACAATACTATATGTACAATACTGTTTACAATTATCTTTATACAATTGTTACTATAATCGTACAATACTTAATGATGACAATAAGCTATCTTAAACAATACGTATTCTGAATAGTAATAAATTACTGTTACTGTACAATACTTGTACTATCAATACTATACGTACAAATTCTGTACATATGTACATACAATACTATCTGACAATATGTACTATACAATAATATCTGTACAAACTGTACTACAATACTATTACTGACATACTATTGTACAATTACCTATACTGTACAATACGATGCTGTACTATACTAATACAATATTATGTACATATATTCGACAATATATACTGTACAAATACTTAATGTACTACTACTAATACGTATATACATCTGCGACATACTACTAATTACTGTACAATACTTACTGTACATACTTTACTTACAATACTATATTCTGTACATACTTACGTACTATATACTGTTCTATACAATACTATCTGTACAATTTACGTACCTATACAATACTATTCGGTACAATACTTACTTACATACTACTGTACAAACTGATCTGTACAATCACTGTTCTATTCCACAATACTATCTGTTACAATACTGTACTATACAATACTATTACTGTCTACTATTACGGGCATACGTATACAATACTATTCTGTACAATACTGTACTATTACAATACTGTACTGTACAATACTGACAATACTATTGTACAATACATACTTATCTATACTGTACAATACTATCTTACAATACGTACGTACATAGTACGCATACTTCTTCTGACAATAACTGTACAATATGTACATACTAGATACTCTACTGTTATATAGAATACTATACTGTTACATACTATACTGTACAATACTATACTGTACATACGTATATTATACTGTACTATACTCGTACTATACCTTGAACTATTTAACTGTACAATATATTCTGTACAATACTATTACCTGTTACAAGACTATACTGACCCACTATATTTCTGTGTACAATTAATGTACTTATAAATACTATCTGTACAATACTGTACTATTACATTACTATACTGTACAATACTATACTGTACAATACTGTTAATAGATACACAATATATATGACTAATACTGTTACTGTACTATACGTTGTCTATACCAATACTATTTACTGCTACAATACTGTACTATACAACTACTGTATCTGTACTATAATACTATACTGTACCAACTATACTGTACAATCTATATACTTACCTGTACAATACTGTACATACCAATACTATCTGTACAATATGTAATATAACAATTAATATACTGTACTATACTGTACTATACAATACTATCTGTACATACTGTACTATACAATACATGTACTGTACCCAATACTTACTATACAATACTTATTCTGTACATACTAACTGTACATATTACATACTGTACATAACTATCTGTTTACAATACTGTACTATACAGACTTTGTACAATACTGTACTATACAATACTATTCGGTACAATACTGTACTATAACAATACTATTTGTACAATTACTATACTGTACAATACTATTTATGTACAATACATTTCTGTACAATAACTGTTACCTATGTACACTTGTACATATACTGTACTATACTGTACATACACTGTACTATTCTGTACAATACTGTACTTATTACAATACTATCGTACTACTGTACATACAAGTTACGGAATACTTACTAGACAATACTATGGATGTTACAATTAATATACTGTACAATACGTTTACTATACATACTAGGTCTGTACATAGACTTATATACGACGAATACTGGTCATACAATACGTATCTGTACAATACTGTCTTATACAATACATATCTGTACTAATAATGTTCTTAACCTTATAGGATTACTTACTGATAGACAATACTATTAGTACAATACTGTATCTATTACAAACTGATTTGGACAATACTGTACTCAATACTATACTGTTACAAGACAACTGTACAAGCCCTGTAGATACAATATATTCGTTACAATGACTACAAGTACTGTCTTACTACGGTTAGACAATTATTACTTACAAAATATCTGTACTATACATACTATTCGTACTGGCTACAAACAAATTAAACTTTTTTTCGTAAAACTTACAATACTATTTGTAACTGCTATACAATACTGTTACTTATACTATACTACAATACTTACTGTACGAGTACATACTATCTGTACATTACTGTTTACTAACGTACATATCTGTAATCACTATACAATACATAGTACTAAACTTACAATACTACTGACATACATTTGTAAATCTGTTATTAATTACTAGACTGACTACTACTTGTACAAACTACTATCAGACTTCGTACATTACGTACATGCTACACACATATACAAGTCCGTACTATAATACTGATGACGTACATTACTTAAATACTATCTGTAAGACAATACTACTATCTGTACAATGTACATCATTACTGTCATACTTACTATACATATTCTGTACATATACTGTAGACTAACAATACTATTTCTGTTACAATGAACTGGTACTAACAATACTGTACGTAAAAAATGACTGTTACTATACAATACTTTTATGTACAAATGTGATGTCAACTGTCAAATCCATAACGGACAGTTACTAACTGGAAGAACCTGGAAGCAGAAACAGGGGAAACAGGACATTGTGCAGGATTTCAGGTTAGACTTACACCTTTCACATTTCAAACTATTACCGTTTAGGGTTTTGGGGGTGATTTTCCTGTAGGTAAGTTTTCATTTCAGGGCTGGACTTGCCCTTTAAACAAACATCCAGATCTATTCTTGTTTCTATTGACTGGACTTGATGAACCTTAGCAGTGAAGGGGTCGATTCTGTACTGATAGGTTTGTAGTACAATAGGATTAGGGTCTCTCTCTCTGTTCATGTTATAAACAAGAGGCTTGTGATCTCGGAGTCGAATTCAGTTTTGAGAACCAAGGATAACGTCCTGTAGGCCGAGAAACTGCCCAATAATCTTAAAAAAAAAACATTGATTTTTACCTAATCTGGAACCGGCTTAAACCTTCCCCAAATACCAGTCTGTCTGTCCTGCGCCTGTATTGTAGTTAATAAGATATTATACCGTGCAGTGGGAATAAAATAATAACCATATAATCCCACTCTACTAGCTCTAGCGTCCGGTATCATATAACCCTCCGTCCGCTGTCATATAACCCTCCGTCCGCTGTCATATACCGTCCGCTGTCATATAACCCTCCGTCCGCTGTCATATAACCCTCCGTCCGCTGTCATATAACCCTCCGTCCGGTGTCATATAACAAGGTACTAAGGAGAAACACATCTTGGGGGATAAATAAAAATATTCCGGTCATATTGAAACTGGGACAGAAACAGATCAAGATCCGGTAACAAAACATCTTTACCAGACTCAGACTGGCGATGCCAATATTTACCGACATAAACAAGCAGAGGAACATCCCAGACATTAACTGCAAATTACTAGAGGAAGAACATGGACCAGGAAATGGACCATAAATTTAGGAAGAGATTAGACAGCGGCTCTGGGCTCAGATCTAAATACCAGACACTAGTTACAAGTGAGAGGATAACCAGGATTTATTACCGCCGGTACCTTTTAGCAAGAGATGAATAAAAAAAAACTGAACAAGAAAGATAAATAGACAGTGAGAGAGACAGACATAGAGAAACCGTGAGAGAGAGAGACAAGAGTCAGAGAGCGCACAGTAAATAAACATATTACCTTAAATGGGATGTCTCATTGGCCGTGGCCAACAGGCTTACAGTAGGGATTTGATTGAAATGAAACCATGTGGGGACATTGTAAGGACAATGTACCAGGTTGATAAATTAGGAACAGGCACCTGGATTCTAGAGCTGGACACCTAACCACTCCGGGAAACAGAGAGGGAAGAGTAACCCAGAACCTTACAGAGAACCTGAGGGGTAGAAAACCATCTGCCACCAACTAGGGCTTTATGGCAGTGGCCATGAAGAAAGAACCGTCAGTTCTATGCGTCTTCTTTGGGAGAGACAAACCACCATTGAATACCAACGTTGATGCAGTGTGTTGTAGGATAACGGAACTAGACCGAGAACTGAAGAGATATTCTAATTACTGGTCCATAGTGCACTGGGTCTAAGAATAAAAGGATCTGTTCCCAACAGAACAATCACCCAACTCACAAAAAGACCACACACGTTTAGCTGAGGGACAACGTGAACAAGTCTCACATCTAAAGGCCAGACTGGGTGACTATCGACACTGTATAGACGGGGGGTGATATGGTGCTCTGGTGATGAGGGACAATCATTCCCATTACCCACGGGGAGATCGGCAATTCTCAAGAGATGGTCCCACAAACACGACCTAAACCTCTGATCCAAATGACGGACAATCACTTGGTCGTTTCCATCAATCCTCGGAGACAGGTGGGATATTAAACTGGCAGAGACTAGCGCCGAGAGGCAGATAATAACACTTCCTACGGACAGTCTTATTAAAAAATGGAACATCAGAGCAGAACCCCAATGATATTGGGTTTATCACGCCAGGCACAGTAGGACAAAGTGACAAGACATCACGGAGTATAACAAAGGGCACAGGGAGGTCTAATGGTTATTAATACACACTGTCTCCTGACAGGTCAGGATGGAGAAGAAGATTCTCTCGCCGCCAGGAAATTATCGCTGCGCAGAGCAAAAGGGGATTTTGTTAAAGGTCAAAGCGTTAAACATCGAGCAGACGACAAATCCATTATGGTGATGCGAGAGGTTCCTCGACTATCAGCAAAATAAAAACACATTTATAGCGCACCGGATAAATCTCCACTGTTAATATAAATAATGTATAAAGCCTGGAGAATATCTTCTTAATACATTCCCCCGCTATAAAGACCTGATAACACATAAACACGCAACATATTAACAGTAAAGGTCAACCGCATATAACCAGCATGTTCAGTATAAGATTCTAGTGTCCTAATAGCTCCAGAATGGGAAGATGTAGAGCTTACGGAAACACTGAATACGTAATACACCAATTCAATCCTATAATCAGCTCTAAATATAAGTTTATTTATCATTTACATCAACTCCCGCCCGCGCCTGAAATACTCTTCCCCTCTGGCTGTTAAAGGCTTGCAAGCTTCTCCATATGGAATACTGATAAGTACATAGATTCTGTAACATGCCCCCGGTATTCCACTGTCTCTATGTAGGTATTTTCTACTAATACAGTGTCTATACACCGCTCGTGGAATCCCTGATAAGTAAATGATCTGTAACACTGACCCAGTATTCCAACCGTCGTCTATGTACATAGATTTTTCTATACAATGTCTATACACCGATATGGAATCCCGGTATAATAGATTCTGTAACTGACCCAGTATTCACTGTCTCTATGTACAGAGTAATTTTCTATACAGATGTCTATACACACCAGATACGGAATCCCTGATAAGTAATGATTCTGTAACTGACCCCATATCACTGTTCTCTTGTACAGAGTAGTTTTCTTACAGATGTCTATACAACACCGATATGGAATCCCTGATAAGTAATAGATTCTGTAACTGACCCCAGTAATTCACCGTCT
Source organism: Hymenochirus boettgeri (assembly GCA_019447015.1). Taxonomy (NCBI): domain Eukaryota; kingdom Metazoa; phylum Chordata; class Amphibia; order Anura; family Pipidae; genus Hymenochirus; species Hymenochirus boettgeri. The sequence goes on from JAACNH010000756.1 coordinate 92,850, forward strand.
CTATGTACAGAGTATTTTCTATACAGATGTCTATACCACCGATATGGGAATCCCTGTAAGTAATATTCGTACTGACCCAGTAATTCACCGTCTCTATGTAACAAGAGTATTTTCTATACAGAGTCTATACACCGATATGGAATCCTGATAAGTAATAGATTCTGTAACTGACCCAGTATTCACTGTCTCTATGTACGAGTATTTTCTATACAGATGTCTATACACCAATATGGAATCCCTGATAGTAATAGATTCTGTAACTGACCCCAGTATTCACCGTCTCTATGTACAGAGTATTTCTATACAGATGTCTATACACCGATATGGAATCCCTGATAAGTAATAGATTCTGTAACTGACCCAGTATTCACCGTCTCTATGTACAGAGTATTTTCATACAGATGTCTATACAACCTTATGGAATCCCGATAAGTAATAGATTCTGTAACTACCCAGTATTCACTGTCTCTATGTACAGTTTTTCTATACAATCTATACACCGATATGAATCCCTGATAGTATAGATTCTGACTCCCCCGTATTCACCGTCCTCTATGTACAGAGTATTTTTCTATACAGATGTCTACACCATATGGAATCCCTGATAAGTAATAGATTCTGTAACTGACCCAATTCCCACGTCTCTATGTACAGAGTATTTTCTATACAATGTCTACATACACCAAAGATATGGAATCCCTGATAAGTAAAGTTCTGTAACGCCCCAGTATTCACGTCTCTATGTACAGAGATTTTCTATAACAGATGTCTATACACCGATATGGAATCCCTGATAAGTAATAGATTCTGTAACTGACCCCAGTATTCACCGTCTCTATGTACAGAGTATTTTCTATACAGATGTCTATACACCGATATGGAATCCCCTGTATAAGTAATAGATTTCTGTAACTGACCCCAGTTTCACCGTCTCTATGTACAGAGTATTTTTCTATACAGATGTCTACAACCCGCTATGGAATCCCTGATAAGTAATAGATTCTTAACTGACCCCATATTCACCGTCTCTATGTACAGTTATTTTCTATACAGATGTCTAATACACCGATATGGAATCCCTATAAGTAATCATTCTGTAACTGACCCCAGTATTCACCGTCCTCTATGTACAGAGTATTTCTATACAGATGTCTATACACCGATATGGGAATCCCTGATAATAGTAAGATTCTGTAACTGACCCAGTATTCACCGGTCTCTATGTACAGATTATTTCTATACAGATGTCTATACACCGATATGGAATCCCTGATAAGTAATAGATTCTGTGACACCCCGTATTCACCGTCTCTATTACAGAGTATTTTCTATACATGTCTATACAACCTGATATGGAATCCCTGATAAGTAATGATGTTCTGTAACTGTCCCCGGTATTCACTGTCTCTATGTCCAGGTAGTTTTCTATACAGATGTCTATACACCGATTGGAATCCCTGATAAGTTATAGATTCTGTAACTGACCCCAGTATTCACGTCTCTATGTACAGAAGTATTTTCTATACCGATGTCTATACACCGATAATGCATCCCTGATAAGTATAGATTCTGTACCTGACCCAGTATCACTTCTCTATGTAACAGATTATTTCTATACAGAGTCTATACACTGATATGGAACCCTGATAAGTAATAGATTCTGTAACTGACCCAGTATTCACGCGTCTCTATGTACCGAGTATTTTCTATACAGATGTCTCCACACCAATATGGAATCCCTGATAAGTAATAGATTCTGTAACTGCACCCCGTATTCACCGTCTCTATCAAGTATTTTCTATACAGATGTCTATACACCCGATATGGATTCCCTGATAAGTATAGATTCTGTAACTGACCCCAGTTTCAACCGTCTCTATGTACAGAGTATTTTCTATCCAGATGTCTATACACCGATATGGAAACCCTGATAAGTAATAATTCTGTAACTGACCCAGTATTCACTGTCTCTATGTACAGAGTATTTTCTATACAGATGTCTTACACCAATGGAATCCCCGATAAGTAAATATCTGAACTGACCCCTGGTTATTCACCCGTCTCTATGTACAGAGTATTTTCTTTACAGATGTCTATACACCGATATGGACTCCCTATAAGTAATAGATTCTGTAACTGACCCCAGTATTCACCATCTCATGTACAGAGTATTTTCTATACAGATGTCTATACACCGATATGGGAATCCCTGATAAGTATAGATTCTGTAACTGACCCAGTATTCCCTGTCTCTATGTACAGAGTATTTTCTATACAGATGTCTATACACCGATATGGAATCCCTGATAAGTAATAGATTCTGTAACTGACCCAGTATTCACCTCTCTAGGTACAGAGTATTTTCTATACAGATGTCTATACACCGATATGGAATCCCTGATAAGTAATAGATTCGTAACTGACCCAGTATTCACCGTCTCTATGTACAGAGTATTTTCTATACAGATGTCTATACAACCCGATATGGAATCCCTGATAAGTAATAGATTCTGTAACGACCCAGTATTCACCGTCTCATGTCAGAGATATTTTCTATCACGATGTCTATACACAACCGATATGGAATCCCTGAAAGTAATAGATTCTGTAACTGACCCAGTATTCACTGTCTCTAGTACAGAGTATTTTCTATCAGATGTCTATACACCGATATGGGAATCCCGATAAGTAATAGATTCGTAACTGACCCAGTATTCACTGTCTCTATTACAGAGTATTTTCTATACAGATGTCTATACACCGATATGGAATCCCCGATATATAATAGATTCTGTAACTGACCCCAGTTATTCACTGCTCTATGTACAGAGTATTTTCTATACGGATTTATAACACCGATATGGAATCCCTGATAAGTAATATTCTGTAACTGACCCAGTATTCACCGTCTCTATGTACAGAGTATTTCTATACAGATGTCTATACACCGATATGGAATCCCTGATAAGTAATAGATTCTGTAACTGACCCCAGTATTCACCGTCTCTATGTACAGAGTATTTTCTATACAGATGTCTATATACACCGAATGGAATCCCGATAAGTAATAGATTCTGTAACTGACCCGTATTCACTGTGCTATGTACAGAGTATTTCTATACAGATTCTATACACACGATATGGAATCCCTGATAAGTAATAGATTCTGTAACGGACCCAGTATTCCGTCTCTATGTACAGAGTATTGTCTATACAGATGTCTATACACCGATATGGAATCCTGATAAGTAATAGATTCTGTAACTGACCCCAGTATTCACCGTCTCTATGCTACAGAGTATTTCTATACAGATGTCTATACACGAATGGAATCCTGATAAGTAATAGATTCTGTAACTGACCCAGTATTCACCGTCTCTATTCAGAGTAGTTTTCATACAGATGTCATACACCGATATGGAATCCCTGATAAGTAATAGATTCTTTAACCTGACCCCGAGATTCACCGTCTCTATGTACAGAGTATTTTCTATACAGATTCTATACACCGATATGGATCCTGATAAGTAATAGATTCTGTAACTAACCCCGTATTCACCGTCTCTATGTACAGAGTATTTTCTACAGATGTCTATACACCATAGGAATCCCTGATAAGTAAGATTCTGTAACTGACCAGTATTCCACCGTCTCATGTACACGTAATTTTCTATACAGATGTCTATACACCGATATGGAATCCTGATAAGTTAGATTCTGTAACTGACCCATTTCACTGTCTCTATGTACAGAGTATTCTATACAGATGTCTATACACCGATATGGAATCCTGATAAGTAATAGATTCTGTAACTGACCCAGTATTCACGTCTCTATGTAAGAGTATTTTCTATACAGATGTCTATACACCAATTGGAATCCCTGATAAGTAATAGATCTGTAACTACCCAGTATCACCCTCTCTATGTACAGAGTATTTCTATACAGGTGTCTATACACCGATATGGAATCCCTGATAATAATAGATTCTGTAACTGACCCAGTTATTCACTGTCTCTAATGTACAGAGTATTTCTACAGAAGGTGTCTATACACCGATATGGAATCCCTGATAAGTAATAGATCTGTAACTGACCCAGATCACTGTCTCTATGTACAGAGTATTTTTCTATACAGATGTCTATACCCCGATATGGATCCCTGATAAGTAATAGATTCTGTACACTGACCCAGTATTCACCGCTCTGTACTAGTATTTTCTATACAGATTCTACAAACCGATATGGAAATCCCTGATAGTAATAATTCTGTAACTGACCCAGTATTCACCGTCTCTATGTACAGAGTATTTTCTATACATGTCTATACACCGATATGGAATCCCTGATAAGTAATAGATTTGTAACTGACCCCGTATTCCCGTCCTATGTACAGAGTATTTTCTATACAGGTGTCGTAACACCGATATGGAATCCCCGATAAGTAATAGATCTGTAACTGACCCCAGTATCACCGTCTCTCTATGTACAGATATTTTCTATACAGATGTCTCATACACGATATGGATCCCTGATAAGTAATAGATTCTGTTAACTGACCCCAGTATTCACCGTCTCTATGTACAGAGTATTTTCTATTCAGATTCTATACCCAGTATGGAATCCCTGATAAGTAATAGATTCTGTAACTGACCCAGTATTCCCTGTCTCTATGTACAGAGTATTCCTATACAGATGTCTATACAACCGATATGGAATCCTGATAAGAATAGATTCTGTAACTGACCCGTATTCACCGTCTCTATGTACAGAGTATTTTCTATACAGATGTCTATACACCGATATTGGAATCCCTGATAAGTAATAGATTCTGTAACTGACCCAGTATTCACTGTCCTCTGACAGAGTATTTTCTATACAGATGTCTATACCACCGATATGGAATCCCTGATAAGTAATAGATTCTGTAACTGACCCAGTATTCCCGTCTCTAGTACGAGTATTTTCATACAGATGTCTATACACCAATATGGAATCCCTGATAAGTATAGATTCTGTAACTGACCCAGTATCACTGTCTCTATGTACAGAGTATTTATTCTACAGATTCCTATACACCGATATGGAATCCCGATAAGTAATAGATCTGTAACTGACCCAGTATTCACCGTCTCTATGTACAGAGTATTTTCCTATACAGATTCTATACACCGATATGGAATCCCTGATAAGTAATAGATTCTGTACTGTCCCCATATTCAACCGTCCTCTATGTACAGAGTATTTTTATACAATTCTATACACACCCCGATATGGAATCCCGATAAGTAATCGATTCTGTAACTGACCCAGATCCTCGTCCTCTCTGTACAGAGTATTTCATTATACAGATGTCTATCACCCATATAGAATCTCTGATGTTGTATGCTGTACACTTCTTAACAGCTCTCTAACGTACGCAGATCAAATCAAGGAAGGTCTGTCCTGCTCCCTAGAAGCCGAAGCAGCCAATAATATTAACTGTACAAGAGCCTGCTGTTTAGGCACAAATCATTTCACAGCAGATCTTGCCCTCATCAGTTATTACACTGTTGTACAGCTTAAAATGTCTATTTTGGTGTCCAACCCCTTTTTTTCCTGTAATCTTCACAGTTTATTCTCAATCCAGCATGAATGGCAGAAAGAAAATTACAATTATTAAATAAAATCTGGGATTTTAAAAATCGGTACATCAGCTAAATCAGCTATTTAGTAATGTCTGGTAGCTTGTCTGCATCATGTTGCTGTAAATAAGTAGTCATGTGCTATTGTCATTTATAGGTGTTTTCCTTGGCGTCACAGCTGGAGAGGAGAGGGAATGCAAGCCGTATGGTTAACCTCTTCATGGATCCAACAACAGGTAGAGCTGCAGTTACAAACCCTTGTCTAAAAGGGTAATTAAGGTCTATTTAAGGTTCGACACACGTGAACATGAACTACTTAATCAAATGATAAAATTTCCCAGCTAATCAGAAATAAACATTGGTTCATATAACAACCCTAGTCATATTCCTATTACAGGAGACCTATACTCATGCATAATGGATGGACTTTGTAACATCACATTTGTGATGTTGGACTGTAAACACGACCCGAAACTCATTACAATTATTACCATCTCACTACACAGTCTCAATCGGACCAATCGGATGCCAGGTCACATGTTCACTTACCCAACTTGACTTGGAGCGGAGATGGTTTGTAATTCATACGACTATCTCCCCCTCTCTAGTATCTCCATCAGCAATGGCAGCAGCTGCTGGATCCTGCAAAAAAAAAAAAAAAACGAAAAAACTTGTCACTCGGCACGACCGCATTGAAAATCGGAACGGCTGGATGTGGCCGTTTCATTTGCACAGATGTACAGAAGACGCTAAATTAGCTACAGCTGAACCCTTTCTCTTGCATCCGTAGCACATCCTCCCCCAAAGCCATTGGAATAATTTCACTTTTCGATTCTAGAATATTAAACGTACGGACCAAAGCAGAGACCGGCCTAGAATTTAATATCTCAAGAAATTCACATGATCTTTGTGTTTGGTGGAAATTGAGAGGCGAATGAATCCCCAGCGTAGCGTCCATTGTGCTCTGTCCTGGCTGCATTCCTTCCTGTTTCTCAGTCCACTTACAGAGAGATTATGGATACGTTCGCTTTGGGAATGGACAATTCAGACAACGTCGGCTCTACGAGACCCATTGCTGTCAGGATAACAGGCAACAGCGTAATGGGGACACGGAATTCATTATAACTCAGAGTGTGACGCGCTCTCTACTTCCCAATTCACACCTCCCCCTATGTAACAGGTTTTGGGGTTAATACCACGTCATTTTATTTAACTGCCAGAAAGGAGACTTAAACAGGGCACAGACATGGCACCATTTATATAAAACGTAGAGATTACATTCTACGACCGGATAGCAATCCATCTCGCCTCTGAACCAGCAACCATTAAAGGTATCAAACTTTAAAACATCCATACATATCCGAAGATCTCTCGCTCCAAATCCACCCTTCGTAGTTATTTCTATGTTAATGAAATTCAGGGAGGACCTGTCATCAAGAGTGAAATTACATATACAAGGCCCCTCCCACTAACTAAATTGAACAGGTAATTTATTAATCTCTAACAGTATAAGCAGGTACTAGAAAAATATACGGACTAATGTACTCCCTGTTACTCCAGTGGTAGAATTTCTCCATATCTGTAGAGCTTAGCAAGCACGTATAGTCAGTGCCTTAAATGTTTTTAAATAACACGAGGTAAAGTCACTGTTCAGTAATGTGGATAGCTCATTATACAGAAAAGGAATGATTAGAGAATCCTTTGCATAATTATTATATTAACACTTCAGGTGCCCAAATTCCGTCCCAGGAAGCAAATAAAAGTGAAAAAAACCCGTTGCAAATAATATGGCAGATTAAGCTTTCCAAATGTCTGCACTGAGCATGCTTAAGAGCTCGAGTGTCAGGGGAACCTGCCTAGAGCACGGTCTACAGCAGTGTGAGCGCTGCTAATTACACACGGGACAGTTGCAAGTACGATAACTGTAAGTAGACCCTAGAATCCATTGAGGCTTTTAAATTTTCACTTTAGTTCTCCTTCAACACTTAAATCCTCGCTCCGCGTTTTGGTTTTGACAGACAGATTGCCCACATTTTACAGGGCAAACTGAAGAGATTGCACTGTAAACACCTAGGATCACACTTATTAGTGTTGGTTGTAATCCCCAGGACAGCTCCTTTGTCTGCATTCAGAGGTTTTCTTACCACATCTCCCAAGCAAGCATAAAATTCATGGTGACCAATTGTCTGCATTACCGCACATTAAGGGTAAGGTTATTAAGGGCAACTGTGGTCTCAAAACAAGTTAGAGGTTTATTGAAAGCCTGCAGTATATCCTTTATAATGAGCTGCCAATCACATCTCTGGCTGGAGCCTGCGAGAAATGACATGGGGGAATTTTCCCGCATTTTGTGTGACATCACCTGACCTCTGCCCCGCCCATCTGCCCCAGGGGTGAAGCATGCTCAGTAAAACTTAATCTGGGGAAAATCAGGTAGTAACCTGTGGAGAAAATTGGACAGTTTGAGAAGGGCGAGCCTATGAATGCAGACAGGCTGGTCACATGACTACAAGCGGGTCACATGGCTAAAACAGGAAGTGTTTCAAGCAGGAAGTAATATTGCTGAACTTTTCTCACAAATTGTATCTAGATATGATTTAGGATTTTATTTTGAAGGTGTGATGGAAGGCTTTTTTTAATATAATCCTTACTAGTTTGGACGAATTTAGACCAAAGTTACCCTTTAAGGGTGAGGTCATTATGGGTGGGTTCATTAAGGGTGAGGTCATTAGGTGTGAGTCATTAAGATGGGGTCTTTAAGGGGTGGTGCTATTAGGTGGGTCATTAAGGGTGGGGTCATTAAGAGTGGGGTCATTAAGGGTGGGGTGATTAAGGGTGGGGTGATTAAGGGTGGGGTCATTAAGGGTGAGGTCATTATGGGTGGGGTCATTAAGAGTGGGGTCATTAGGGTGGGGTCATTAGGTGGAGGGTACAGGTTACTCAGGCGCGACGATCCATGATGGCTGACATTACACTGCCATTGAAGCAGAATGTTTGGACCACACGAATTGCAGTATTCAGCCCCGTACACAGACAATGGGATTGCAGTCTAGAATTCACCCACATTATACAGGCAGGCAGGAGATCCGTAGCATTTTCCTGGCAAACCGCCCTCCATATCCATTTGCTCCATATATGAGGCTTTAAATTATCCACAACAAAGAACGGCTGACGGCGTTCCAGCTCTCGCCATGAATAGGATTCCCAGCTCCAGTGATTTGCATTTCATTGTGATCAGTCATCCCAGGGCTCCATGTTCTTCTCCCACCTAACAAACTAATTCCATATCGAGAACATAACTTCACGGCTTGGGTCTGTCAGGTACAGCACTGTTCCAACCATGTTATATAGCAGAATTAAAGGAGAACTAACCTACAATGAAGAAATGGACGCTGTATCTTGCCACCACCTCACTGTTCTCTTCCTATTTGTCAGTGAAAGGATGGCTACAAACTAATAGTGGGCGTGACCATCTGTAAAAGTTCCTGCAGTTCTTAGATGGACGTGTGCACGCAACATAATGGTCACTGACCAACTGTGGCAATTCTAAACCACATGTTGGTAAGTACATTCCTAGCACCTATCAGAATAGAGGTACACGATTACTAGATTTGTGTCAATCTCGGTCTACTAAGCCAGTGTTGTCCTTTAAACATTAATGATACCAAATGGCATCAGTTATAAATCAGTGTTTACTTGGCATCAGTTATAATAGTTTTAGCTATGCATCAGTTAATAATCAGTGTTTAGCTAATGCTCATCATTGAACTAATCAGTGTTAGGCTTATGTCATCAGTTATAATCAGGGTTACATGTCATCAGTTAAATCAGGTGTTTTAGCTATGTCAATCAGTTATAATCAGGGTTTACGCTATGTCCATACATTATAATCATGTGTTTAGCTATGGCAGTCAGTTTATATCAGGTGTTTAGCTATGCATCACGTTATAATCAGTGTTCATGCTATGGCATCAATAATCAGTTTTAGAGCTATGTCATCAGTTATAATCACGTGTTAGCTATGTCATCGCAGTTAACTCAGGTTTAGCTAGGGCATCGGTTTATACCCAGTGTTTTACTATGGCATCGTTAGAATCATTGTTTACTATGGATCGGTATAATCAGTGGGTATCCTATGTGCATCGTTTATAGTCAGTGTTTAGCTATGTCATCGTTATAATCATGTTTTTGCTATCCCCATCAGGTTTATACAATCAGTGTTTAGCTATGTCATAGGTTATATCATGTTTAGCTAGTGTCATCGGTTATAATCAGTGTTTAAGCTACTTCATCGGTTCTTAATCAGTGTAGCTATGTCATCGGTTATATCATTGTTGTTAGCTATGTCATACTGTATAATCAGGGTTTAGCTATGTCATCAGTTTATATCAGGTTTGCTATGTCATCAGTTATAATCGGGTTACTATGTCTCAGTTATAATCAGGGTTTTAGCTATGTCATCCGAGTTAGAATCAGTTTTTAGCTATCTCAGTATAACATGGTTAGCTATGTCTCAGTTTTATAATAATTGTTTAGCTATGTTCATGGCCGTTATAATCAGGTTTTAGCTATGTCATTCGGTTTTATAATCAGGTTTAGCTATGTCATCGTTATAATCAGTGTTTAGCATCTGGTCCATCAGTCGTTTCCAGTATCAGTGTTTATCTAATTCATCGTGTTATATATCAGTGGTTAAGCTATTCCAAATTTCATAATCAGTGTTTAGCTATGTCATCAGTTTATCAGTGTTTATTCTGGTCATCAGTTATAAAGTGTTGTAGCTATGTCAGCAGATTATAATCATGTTTTTAGGCTATGTCATCAGTTATAATCAGTGTCTTAGCTATGGCATCCCTTATAATCAGTGTTTTAGCGTATGGCATCACATTATAATCAGTGTTTAGAGGCATCAGTTATAAGTGTTTAGCTATCACCTTATAATCGTGTTTAGCTATGGCATCACTTATAATCACGTGTTTAGCTATGGCATCACTTATAATCAGGGTTTATATCACGCATATGGCATCAGTGTTATAATCAGTGTTTAGCTATGGCTCATTATAATCAGGGTTTAGCTATTCATCATTATAATCAGTGTTTAGCTATGCATCAGTTATAATCATGTTTACTGTCATCAGTTATCATCAGTGTTTAAGCTATGTCATCAGTTATAATCAGTGTTTAGCTATGGCATCACTTATAATCAGTGTTTAGCTATGGCATCACTATAATCAGTGTTTAGCTATGGCATCACTTATAATCAGTGTTTAGCTATGGCATCACTTATAATCAGTGTTTAGCTATGGCATCACTTATAATCAGTGTTTACTATGCAACACGTTATACTCAGGGTTTAGCTGATGATCACTTAACAGTGTTTTAGCTATGGCATCTCACTTATAATCAGGGTTTAGCTATGGCATCACTTATAATCAGGGTTTTTTAGCTATGGCACAGTTATAAGTCAGTGTTTAGAGCTATGGCACAGTTATAATCAAGGGTTTTCTATGTCATCAGTTATATAATCAGTGTTAGTATGGTCAATCTTTATAAACAGTGTTAGCTTTTGGTCATGGCAGACGTGACTTTGGCTGTCGAATAGTATATATGAATTAATAAATGTTTAAAAATATCGTTCACGCTCATGTTAAGGTTTGAAAAATAAGGTTTAATTAAAGGACTCTGACCAGACATTTCCATCCCAGTACTTTGAAATTAAAGAATAGTAAAAATATTTACCATTGCTTTAACTTTGTTTGATTAACAGGTAGGAGCTATGACCTTACTCCCATTCTTGCATCAATTCGCCAGATGACGGACTAAGAACTTCCCTCAAGCGATCCACATGCAGCAGGCCATTCCCAACCACTTAACCCGTCGGGTATCGGAGCATGCGTCGTATAGTTACTCTGACCAGGAAAGCAGAGTCGGGACCTTGTCACTGTGGCTGCGGAGAATCGGTGTGAAAGGTAATTTCTTCTTTCTTCTTCGTCCGTGCTGGTGAATAATTGAGGACGGGAGGTAAGCATAGCTCACTTGATGAGAACCATTCCTTTAAGTAAGCAGTTGTGAGGAACACGGATAGGCCTTCATTATGAAGCGAATAAATAATATTAAATAACAATTACTACTACTACTATGTATAATCATTCAGCTTGTATTGTGTCCATATTTGGTATTCTATTACCTCTCCAAATACCCTGTTCAAAACACAAAATGACAAACTAATCACAGGATCGTTGTTCGACATCAAATAATCTTATATTACACGAAAGAGGCGCTTTAACCTTATAGTATGTGATTAGTAACCGAGTCTGGGTCAACTGAACAGAAATAGAACCTGCCCGAATATTCCAGAATACGTGTTTACACCCAGGAATTAATCAATGAATCTAATTAATCAACGTCCCTACGTACTGCCACCGAACCCGCTCCCATACTAGCGGCCCCGAACCCTGTCCTACGTCGCCACCGAACCTGCTCCCTACGTACGCCACCACCGAACCCTGCTCCATCCTACGTACGGGCCACCGAACTGCTCCTAGTACGGCCACCGAAACCCTGCTCCACTACGTACGGCCCACCGAAACCACCCTGCTCACTACGTACGGCCACCGAAACCCTGCTCCCCTACGTACCGCACCGAAGCCCTGCTCCTACGTACGGCCACCAAACCCTGCTCCCTACGTCGGCACCGAAAACCTGTCTCCCTACGTACGGCCAACGAACCCCTTGATCCCTACGTCGCCACCGAACCCGCTTCCCTACGTACGGCCACCGAACCCGCTCCCCTACGTACGGGCCACCCAACCCGCTGCCCTACGTACGGCCACCGAACCCGCTCACTCTACGTACGGCACTGAACGTGCTCCCATAAAGACTTTATATCCACAACGCCCCCACTCTAACTTCACAAGACCCCCCATCACAAAAGAAATTTCATCCTCCCATAATTTCCTGTTTTCTCTACACCCCGTGCTCGGCATCACCAGGTTGCAGAGAACAATAAACCCTTGTACCCTGGGGGAAATACTATTTCTATTAAGGATCCAGACACTCAGCCCTCCCGGATTGGCATACACAATGTGCACACAAGCCACAGGGACAGTTATTCCTTGGTGGCCTAAAGCAGTCAGATACATTATTGAAGCAGCAAGCCGAATGGTATTTACAAAGAGGACAGACCACACTGGAATATTTTATTTCCAAAATTGATTGTTTCTAAATAGAGATGATGATCTTTCTAAGAATTCCAAGAGAGACATCCCACGGGATGGAGTCATTTCTAGATATAGATTAGAATAGAAGGTCCACACTATTTCCATAGAGTGTAGATGGCTCAAACCCACAGTAGACAGAACATTCCTCCACAGTCACGGAATATACGTGGTTAAACAATGGGGTTATTCAATAAAAGTTACTTATCGTTTAAAAGGTGCTAATTTTGCCCAACCAATCTGATGTTAGTCTTTCAAGTGTTAAATACGTTCTGATGGTTGGGCAAAATTAGCCCATTGTTTAACGATAAGAACTTTATTGAATCTCCCTGATTTATTTTCTACAACGTGTTGTATAAGAGAACAATTCGTATAAACGGTATATTGCACACACGAGGATAAATCTTATTAAATGACTTTCATGATCATGCTTCTGGGTGATGCAGTCTATCCAATATTTATAGCCGTATAAATGGTTATTTTTTCCTGCTAAGCACTGTGAGCTGTACATCACTGTCTTCTGGGTCTAAGCATGCCACTTGTATCCTCGGTTGCTCATATCCAGCCTCCACAAATTTTTAAATCATTTTACAACAACTGGCACAAGCCTGAAACTTATTTTTTTTTTTCTTCCCAGGTGTACATAGGTAAAAGCAGAGCTTTTATTAGGCAGGAGGTAAAATGCCTGGTACCATGTAGGGCCAAACAAGTCTGCCCGATAGGGCCCATCTACTGACTATACATACCATAGCTTCACACAAGTACGAATAGTAGCTATGTCTTATTAACTGCCCTTTCTATACGGAGTTTCCATGACTGGTGACCGATCTTTAACTGTCAGACTGAGTTGGTGGTATTAGACAGTATAAGCAGCGATTGCGGATACAACCTCACACCACAACACACAATTAGCAAATTGGGCAAAATAGCACCCCATTTTAAACGATAAGAACTTTTATTGATCAACCCTTGATACGTCTCACCCCGCTGCCCAAAGTCCCAGCGAGCATACTCCAAGGCAAACGACTAAATAGGAGTTCCACAACTTTCAAGGGAAATAAGCCTCAATTAACAATATAGGAATTTTGAATCAGGAACAACAAAAAAAAAAAACAAAAAAAAAAGGACTTAAACAGTAATTTTAAGGATTGGTAGAGTGTGCAAAAAACGTGGTTGCACTCTCTGAGTGCGCATTCGGTTCCGTAAATTATAAAACGGCGTTCATTTAAGTATTCATTCATTACCGTATTTCACCTACCCCAAAAGTGAGGAAAATGGTCTCCTGATCTCAGCGAAACAGCAATCTAAAATTTGTAGCAATGGATCTACCCAATTTTTGCTTTGGGCGTATTAAATAACAAATAAAGCTGGGTACACACACATTGCGATACAGGAATTGCATCAGAACGTCATTTGACCGCAAAAAAAAAGTAGGTGACAATCAAACGTTCCCCCTTACTTTACTTATAGCGAGACCATTCACCCAATCTGTTTCCCTTAATCTATCAATCTGGCAGTAGTAACTGTGCTGTTACCCACCTTAAAGACATCGTCTGTGTTCCCAGGGGTAAAACTTACCCTCCAACACATTAACCTTACATACTGCTGAAAATGTCTGGAGCCCTGTAATTAGAAGATAAGCGACGGGAGCGGGTGGGGGTTTAGAGGTTTCGGAGCGTACGGGGGAATTTTAACCAAGTAGAGGTCAATTAGTTTAATAATTTTGAAATTTTGGTTGAGCATGGACATGCCTTTTAATTTTTACGCCAATTGTAACTATTTATTATTGCTGCCTGAAAGATGCCCACTTGTCTGGTAAGATGTGGGGAAGCTTATTTTAACCATTAACCAGTCATTTAACATATTCATAGCTGCCATGAATATGCAGTTTTATTATGCTTAAGTGACTTTATAGTTACTTACACTATTGAATTTAAACTATTTCTTGTACAAGGGCGTGGTTACAGTGGCAGAGAAAGAGGGGTGTGACCTAAAAATTTGGTGCAGGCACTCTATCGGACAATAGCCGTGGCCCCAACTAGGTCTTATACCTCCAGTCATAAACAGTGTATGTTTTCAAAAATTGTTAACTTTTGGACGATATTCAGTTTTTTTTTATTGCTATATTGAATTGATTGTGTCCTTTCTTTTAGAGTATACATAGTAGAGGGGGGGGGGGTAATGGACGAGAATCACGAGAGGTCTGTAAGTAGCTTCATAAAAGAGACAATTTCTTTGGGGGGGGTGCCTTTCTACACACGTATAATGTTCCTGTCACAGAATTAGACAGACCAGGAAGTGCCAACGTCACAAGCCTACAACCTAGATCCAGAGAATCTAGAGGACTATCCTGAACTTGTTTGAAAGCATGAGAGTGTCTTTTAACAGAAGCATTGTAGGAGACCAATTCTTTGTTAGTCTCTGTATGTAAGTGGGGAGGAATCGTATTCAGTGTTTTTGCTATGTTTGAGCAAGTGGTATTTCTAAATCCGCAATAAACTTCAAAGTGCCTTACTTACCTTTTATGGGCTTTTAAATGGCAACTATAATGTAAAAATTTACTTCCGTCATTTCTAAAATTTAAATACTGAATCTAAGTAAGCCCTTATGCAGAGGTGTGTTGCTGCATGCCTTCATCGTTCTTTATTTGCCTAAGGCTCAGTCTCCTCCCTCCCTCTCTTCACTGCCCACCCTTCCTTCCATCTGACAGACTTTCTATGAGGGCACAGCATTGTCTGTAATCGCTATGAGGAAGCATTGGAAACTGGAACTTCCCATCATTGCATTCATCACATACTGCACACTGGAAGAGTTATGCTACTGAGGACTTGATTGACGCTGAAATGTAAGTAGGTTCAGACTGGATAATTATAGTTTCCAATAAGACAATTTAAACTGTTTCGCATAGATGCCCTTAGGGAGATACTAGAACTTTCCGTGCCAACCCACATTTGGTCCAGGCTTGGAACTACACGCTCTAAATCGCATCACAACAGATATGCATGAAATCCCTGGCAAATCAAATTCCCATAACAGTTCTGTACAATCATATTGCGTTATAGGACTTGGCCAATGGACGACTGGATTATCAATATGATCTGAGTGCTACTGCTTTGGCGCAGTATTGCCTACTGTAATAATAATAAGTAAATGATTATACGGGTGAAATGAATCTACACGGTGAGCTCAGTCTTCTGGAGGGGGGGTACTATTATTTACATGTCCAGAAAATCACTTGCCCTTTAAGTAATCTCACAGCTGCAGGTTACCTCTATTATACCACTGAGGGGCGCAGTGCCAGAGATATTAACAGACTTGGCATTTACTACACTCAGAGCGATTACCTATTTTCGTTTTTACAGACATTTCTTTCTTCAGTTCAATGACTGTGATGAACATTGGAGGATTTAACTTGCACCAGTGGATTTGACGAGATTACGTCAGTGTTTGTGTTGGTATACGCCACCCTATACGCCAGAGAGCAGTCAGAATTTGTGCAGCATCATTTTAACCAGTAATTAGGCTTGCGGGTTTCCTGACAACACACATTACCCAGTCCTAATGGAGTCAGAACTCCTCTAAGTATACAGACACTGCGCACAGGGAGCTTTACCTCTATACACCCATCCTGATTAGGTCATCGATACTACATAACGAAAAGGTGTTCCAGTACAGACCTTATTTCCATGTGTTTAACAGGTTTCTCAGGTCTCCAGGTACGGCTATCCCGATATTCATCGTCAAGTACGAATCCATCGGCTGAATGTTTTTTTTGGGATACAGGTATGTACATTTTGTTGGTATTCAGTTAGATCAATTTCCTGAATTGAGGATCCAGTGGATGACTAGCGAAACGTCCTTTAAGAACTAAACTTCAAGTCCAGTTGATCTACTGAATACAAGATAATTTCCTGTGACTAGTGTACAGCGGCTCACTCCCGCCGTCATAAACACAAAAGGGAATAGACTTTTTCAGAATATTACAAC
Organism: Hymenochirus boettgeri; assembly: GCA_019447015.1. Classification (NCBI taxonomy): domain Eukaryota; kingdom Metazoa; phylum Chordata; class Amphibia; order Anura; family Pipidae; genus Hymenochirus; species Hymenochirus boettgeri. The sequence goes on from JAACNH010000756.1 coordinate 109,677, forward strand.
ACAAACTGGCCAACACAGAACAAGCACGTGGGCTTTAGTCCAAATACAGAGAGAGCGCAAACTACGATGTTGCCTTAACCGGCCGCGAAGTTGAAGTTTGTGTGTAATTTCAACCCCAGAGTTAAAGGGCATCTCATACCGAACAATAGGATATTATTAAAATTGACCATAACTGGAACTATAATTCTTACATTCTCCAACCTACACTGTATCATTTTTTTGCTGACCTCGCCCCTATTTCTTTAGATAATCCACATCTAAAACTTCTTCATATCAGCTGTCAATCAGTTCTTGCTCTCAAAAAAACTATTCTCTGTGAGAGAGTTGTTAACTGTAGCTGGAAGGGTGACAGAGATTTGACGTTGGAATGCTTGTGTCTGTTGTGCAGCTTGACAGTTGGTGTTTGGGGATGAAAAAGTAGGTCAGAGGAAGTGGGTAGTGGTTATAAAAGAGGGAGGGGGGATGTAACTGTCCTAAAAATGTGTGACTGGCTTGAAGGATGCAGCAATCATGCAATCAGACAGTAATGCACTTACATGTAATTCCAATTAATTATGATTAATATAGGACAAAGTCATTTTTCCGTTATATGTCACTTTAAAGGACATAGATATCGTTGACCTTACACACCCCCTGCACAATTGTATAACACCACTATCACGCTCCAGCGGCCCAATTTATACTGTTGTTCACCTAATAATATTATCGGAGTCCATATTCCCCTTCACACGGAGAATTGGAATCAAAATTGTACACTTTAGGTTTTTAACTTGCACCTTTTTAATAGCGGTTTTTAAACATGGACTGCCAGAGGTGTTACCAAGTATTAAGGGTATACAATACACAGGGAAATGGATTCGTTTTAAATGCCCCTTAATGAAATTATAATTTCTTCAAGTACCATTTATTGATCCATCTGCCCCCTATTTCTTTAGATATCCAATTCTGAAACCATGTCCTATTTCGTCTAACATCAATCTAGTGCATTCTTAGGATCATAACTTTTGTTATGTATACTTTGCTTTGCTGTACCTAGATGTTTGACAGTTGTTGGACTATGAAACTGCATGGTGGGAAACCCTCTCCCAATGCTGCCTATAGGGATTACAGCGCCTGCTTGCCCACACAGTAGTCGAGGGGAGTAAGTGTGATTACATTGTTATATAGAGGTCGAATGACCTATAAGCATTCCTTTTTAAAGTCTTCCGTGGGCACGTTTTTATACGGGACGTTCAGATGATCGGGAAAGGTCATTGATTTTTGATATGTATAAAAATATTTAATTTTTATTTGCGACCTAGGTTTCTAAAGATCGAACGTACTAAAGGAATTTTACAATAACCAATCCTGTTCCCTCCCTCAAATCCTGAGCTTGCTCCCGCTAAGATCGTTCACAAATGTCAAGTCTTATCTTGCAAATTCAGAAGAGAAAGGTACAAAGTGAACGCCGGTGACTCTGGTTGCAGAAAATCCCACCGCTGTTTAAGCAGTAATAACGTACCGACACAGAGAACCTGGGCTGGATTGACACAAAACATTTCTATAAGAACCGTATTAGCCCCGATGAGATATCTTGACGTTGTTAGAGACCCGTAGCCCATTTAATGACACAACCCCAAGGACTAAGCTGTGTATTTTATAGAATAAATAAATATAATATTATTATCTAGTGCTAAGCATCCCCTGATCCCCCAGACCCACCAATATAATCATCTCCTGGTAATGCCATGTTTTGTTTTCATGGATAATATACAAAGCTCTGTCAATAAAAACGACATTTTACAAAAACCGCACCTTCGTATGAAAACCCATACAGCGTATTTAAAAAACACCACCATATACATTCACTGTTACCTTACAATACTGTATACCACCCCAACCGGTTCCATTAGTGTAACCCACCTGTACATTACATCACTGTATCCACTTACAATACTGTAGACCACCCACCGGTTCATTAGTGTACCCACCCTTACATTACAATACTGTACAACCCATCCCACCCCAACCGGTTCATTAGTGTAACCCACCCTGTCATTTACATCAACTGTACCTTACAATACTGTACTCCCACCACCCCAACCGGTTTCATTAGTGTAACCCAGCCCTGTACATTACAATACTGTATAACCACCCCAACCGGTTCATGATTGTAACCGCACCCCGTACATTACATCAACTGTACATAACAATACTGTATACCACCTCCAACGGTTCATTAGTTAACCACCCTGTACATACATCACTGTACCTTACAATACTGTATACCACCCCAACCGTTCATTAGTGTAAACCCACCCTGTAATTACATCACTGTACCTTACAATACGTAATACCACCTCACCCGGTCATTCGTGTACCCCCCTGTACAATACATCACTGTACTTCCAATACTGATACCAACCCCACCTGTTCTTAGTGTACCCAATCCCTGTGCATTCAAGTCACTGTACTTACAATACTGTAAGATCACTCCACCCCAAACCGGTCATTAGTGTAACCCACCCTGTGCATTACATCAACTGTAACCTTACCATACTGTATACCACCCAACCGGTTCTTAGTTTAACCCCGCCTTACATTAACAATCACTGTAACCGTGACATACTGTATAACCACCCCAACCGGTTTCAATTAGTGTACCCCCCTGTCATTCCATGCCTTAACCTTACAATACGGTATACCACCCGCACCAGGTTCATTGAGTGTCCCCACCCTGTAAATTACATCACTGTACCTTACAATACTGTAGCACCACCGCCAACTCGGTTCATTAGTGTAACCCACCCTGTACAGGACATCACTGTACCGTACAATACTGTATACCACCCCCCAACCGGTTACATTATGTAACCCCCTGTACATTACATCACTGTACCTTACAATACTGTATACCACCCCAACCGTTTCATTAGTGTACCCCAACCCTGTACCTTACAAACTGTATATATACCACACCCCAAACCGTTCATTAAGTGTAACCCACCCCTGTACCTTACAATACTGTATACCACCCCAACCAGGTTCTTATGTAAACCCCACCGCGTGATTACACATCATTGTACCTTACAATACTGTATACCACCCCAACCGTTCATTTAGTGTAACCCACCCTGTAGGCATTACATCACTGTACCTTACAATACGTACAACCACCCCAACCGTTTCATTAGTGTTAGACCCACCCGTACATTACATCACTGTACCTTACATACTGTATACCACCCCAACCGGTTCATTAGTTAACCACCCGTCATTCATCACTGTACTTACATACTGTAAGCACCACCCACACCGGTTTAAAAAAAAAAAAACATTAGTGTAAACCCACCTGTACATTACATCACTGGTACCTTACAATACAATAAGCTGTGTATTTATAAATATAAATATAATATATATTATCTAGTGCTCAGCATCCCTGTATCCCCCGAACACCAATACAATCACTCCTGGTACTGCCTGTTTTTTTTCATGGATAATATACAAAGCTCTGTCATAAAAAACACAGTTTCCCAAAAACTGCAACCCTTCGTTTGGAAAAACCAATACAGCCGTATTTAAAAAAACACCACACTATAACATCACTGTCCCTACAATACTGTATACCACCCCCACCGGTTTCATTAGTGTAAATAATACAGATACCTATAATACAGATACCATTACCGATAATAATACAGATACTATAATACAGATACCATTACCGATAATAATACAGCTACCTATAATACAGATACCATTACTGATAATAATACAGCTACCTATAATACAGATACCATTACCGATAATAATACAGCTACCTATAATACAGATACCATTACCGATAATAATACAGCTACCTATAATACAGATATCATTACCGATAATACAGATGCCTATAATACAGTACCATTACCAATAACTACAGATACCATTAACGATAATACAGATACCTATAATACAGATACCATTACCGATAATAATACAGATACCATTAACGATAATAATACAGATACCTTAATACAGATACCATTACGATAATAATACAGATACCTATAATACAGTTACCGTTAACGATAATACAGATACCTAATAATACAGATACCATTAACGATAATATAGATACCTATAATACAGATACCATTAACAATAATAATACAGATACCTATAATACAGATACGATTAAGATAATAATACAGATACCTATAATACAGATACCATTAACGATAATACAGATACCTATAATACAGATACCATTAACGATAATACAGATACCTATAATAAAACATACGATATAATTACAGATACCATTAACGATAATAATACAGATACCTATAATACAGATACCTATAATACAGATACCATTACTGATAATAATACAGATACCTATAATACAGATACCATTAACGATAATAATACAGATACCTATAATACAGATACCATTAACGATAATAATACAGATACCTATAATACATATACCATTAACGATAATAATACAGATACCATTAACGATAATAATCCAATAAATACAGTTACTATTACCAATAATACAGAGACCATTACCTTTAATAATCAGATACCATTACCAATAAAATTACCTATAATACAGATACCATTACCGATAATAATACAGATACCAAGTATAATACAGATACCATTACCGATAATACAGATACCTATAATACAGATACCTTTAACCAATAATACCAATAGTTACCATTACCAATAAATAATAAAGTACCAATAATAATAAGATACAATTACCAATAAAATACAGATACCAAATATAATACAGATACCATTACCAATAATAATAATACGGATACCATTACCAATAATAATACTGATACAATTACCAATAATAGTACAGATACCAAATATAATACAGATACCATTACAATAATAATACTGATACCATTACCAATAAATAATACTGATAAATTACCAATAAAATATACAGATACCAAATATAATATAGATACCATTACCAATAATGATACTAATACAATTACCAATAATAATACAGATACCAAATATAATACAGATATCATTACCAATAATAATACTGATACAATTACCAATAATAATACAGATACCAAATATATACAGATACCATTACCAATAATAATACAGATACCAAATATAATACAGATACCATTACCGATAATAATACAGCTACCAAATATAATACAGATACCATTACCGATAATAATACAGCTACAAATATAATGCAGATACCATACCGATAAAATACAGCTACCTATAATACAGATCATTACCGATAATAATACAGCTACCTATAATAAAGATACACCATTCAGATATAATACAGCTACCTATAATACAGATACCATTACCGATAATAATACAGCTACCTATAATACAGATACCATTAAGATAATACAGCTACCTATAAATACAGAACCATTACCGATAAAATACGCTACCTTAATAAGATACCATTACGAAATATAATCAGCTACCTATAATACAGATACCATTACCGATAATAATACAGCTACCATATACAGATACCATTACCGATAAAACACAGCTACCATAATATACAGATACCATTACCTTGCGATAATAATACAGCTACCTATAATACAGATACCATTACCGATAATAATACAGCTACCTATAATACAGATACCATTACCGATAATACAGCTACCTATAATACAGATACAATTACCGATAATAATACAGCTACCTAAATACAGAACCATTACCGATAATAATACAGCTACCTATAATACAGATACCATTACCGATAATACAGCTACCTATAATACAGATACCATTACCGATAATCATACCTAGTATCAGAATACATTACCGATAATAATACAGCTACCTATAATACAGATACCATTACCGATAATACAGCTACCTATAATACAGATACCATTACCGATAATAATACAGATACCTATAATACAGATACCATTACCTATAATACAGATACCTATAATACAGATACCAATTACCGATAATAATACAGCTACCTATAATACAGATATACCATACAGATTAATAATACAGCTACCATAATACAGATACCATTACCGATAATACAGCTACCTATAATACAGATACCATTACCGATAATAATACAGCTACCTATAATACAGATACCATTACCGATAATAATACAGCTACCTATAATACAGATACCATACCGATAATAATACAGCTACCTATAATACAGATACCATACCGATAATAATACAGCTACCTATAATACAGATACCATTACCTATAATACAGCTACCTATAATAGATACCATTACCGATAATACAGATACCTATAATAGATACCATTACCGATAATACAGATACATATAATACAGATACCATTAACGATAATACAGATTTACCATTACCGATAATAATACAGCTACCTATAATACATATACCATTACCGATAATAATACAGCTACCTATAATACAGATACCATCACCGATAATAATACAGCTACCTATAATACAGATACCATTACCGATAATAATACAGCTACCTATAATACAGATACCATTACCGATAATAATACAGCTACCTATAATAACACAGCTACCATTACCGATAATGATACAGCTACCTATAATAACACAGCTACCATTACCGATAATGATACAGCTACCTATAATAACACAGATACCATTACCGATAATGATACAGCTACCTATAATTACAGATACATATACCGATAATAATACAGCTACCTATAATAACACAGCTACCATTACCGATAATGATACAGCTACCTATAATAACACAGCTACCATTACCGATAATGATACAGCTACCTATAATAACACAGATACCATTACCGATAATAATACAGCTACCTATAATACAGATACCATTACCGATAATAATACAGCTACCTATAATACAGATACCATTACCGATAATAATACAGCTACCTATAATACAGATACCATTACCGATAATGATACAGCACCTATAATAACACAGCTACCATTACCGATAATGATACAGCTACCTATAATAACACAGATACCATTACCGATAATAATACAGCTACTATAATACAGATACCATACCGATAATGATACAGCTACCTATAATACAGATACCCCCGATAATAATCAGCACCTATAATACAGCTACCATTCCGTAAGATACAGCTACCTATAATACAGACATCGATAATAATACAGCTACCTATAATACAGCTACCATTACCGATAATGATACAGCTACCTATAATAACACAGCTACCATTACCGATAATGATACAGCTACCTATAATAACACAGCTACCATTACCGATAATGATACAGCTACCTATAATACAGAACCATTACCGATAATAATACAGCTACCTATAATAACACAGATACCATTACCGATAAGATACAGCTACCCATAATAACACAGATACCATTACCGATAATGATACAGCTACCTATAATACAGCTACCATTACCGATAATGATACAGCTACCTATAATAACACAGATACCATTACCGATAATGATACAGCTACCTATAATACAGATACCATTACCGATAATAATACAGCTACCTATAATAACACAGCTACCATTACCGATAATGATACAGCTACCTATAATAACACAGCTACCATTACCGATAATGATACAGCTACCTATAATAACACAGATACCATTACCGATAATAATACAGCTACCTATAATACAGATACCATTACCGATAATACAGCAACTATAATACAGATACCATTACCGATAATAATACAGCTACTATAATACAGATACCATTACGATAATATACAGCTACCTATAATAACACAGCTACCATTACCGATAATGATACAGCACCTATAATAACACAACATACATTACCGATAATAACAGCTACCTAATACATACCATTACGATAATATACAGTACCTATAATACAGTACCATTACCGATATAATACAGTACCTATAATACAGCTACCATTACCGATAATGATACAGCTACCATAATCACGTACCATACCGATAATAATACAGCTACCTATAATACAGCTACCATTACGATAATGATACAGTACCTATAATAAAAAAGCTACCATTACCGATAATGATAACCGCTACCTATAATAACACAGCTACCATTACCGATAATGATACAGCTACCTATAATACAGATACCATTACCGATAATATACAGCTACCTATAATAACACAGATACCATTACCGATATGATAGCTACCATAATAACACAGATACCATTACCGATAATGATACAGCTACCTATAATAACACAGCTACCATTACCGATAATGATACAGCTACCTATAATAACACAGATACCATTACCGATAATAATACAGCACCTATAATACAGATACCATTACCGATAATAATACAGCTACCTATAATACAGATACCATTACCGATAATAATACAGCTACCTATAATACAGATACCATTACCAATAATAATACTGATACAATTACCAATAATAATACTGATACCAATAATAATCCCCCCAGGATTAGAACCGGCCAGGGTGGATATGATTTAAATCATAGTTTTCTACATAAAGATTCATTCTTGCTGGTATAACTTAAATATCCAAGTATATGAAGATTTTTAGAATAATAACAATTTAAATAGATTTACTCAACTGAAACAATAACATTACAACATGTTATTTGCTTAAAGGACAACTCCCCCCTCATAATAACATATTTTAGAAAGAATGGCCTCTTTATAATATGTTGATATATCATAGTTTGTCCTGTGAATCATTTACGTATGCCTGCTATGGTTCTGGATTGCCTCATGGAAACTGAGCCATTTAGAAACCTGTACTGAGCCTGTACTGAGCCTGGGCATGCTCAGAAGCATGCCCAGGCTCAGTACAGGTTTGTAGTACAATAGGATTAGGGTCTCTCTCTCTGTTCATGTTATAAACAGAGGCTTGTGATCTCGGAGTCGAATTCAGTTTGAGAACCAAGGATAACGTCCTGTAGGCGAGAAACTGCCCAATAATCTTAAAAAAAAAACATTGATTTTACCTAATCTGGAACCGGCTTAAACCTTCCCCCAAATACCAGTCTGTCTGTCCTGCGCCTGTATTGTAGTTAATAAGATATTATACCGTGCAGTGGGAATTAAATAATAACCATATAACCCACTCTACTAGCTCTAGCGTCCGGTATTCATATAACCCCTCCGTCCGCTGTCATATAACCCTCCGTCCGCTGTCATAGCCCTCGTCCCTGTCATATAGCCCTCCGTCGCTGTCATATAGCCCTCCGTCCGCGCTGTCATATAACCCCTCCGTCCGCTGTCATATAACCCTCCGTCCGCCTGTCTGATTAACCCTCCGTCCGCTGTCCTATAACCCTCCGTCCGCTGTCCATAAACCCTCCGTCCGCTGTCCTATAACCCTCCGTCGCTGTCCTATACCCTCGTCCGCTGTTCTATAACCTCCGTCCGCCCTAAACCCTCTCCCGTCCTATAACCCCCGCCCGCCTGTCCTATAACCCCCTGCCCCGTCTATAACCCTCCGCCCGCTGTCCATAACCTCCGTCCGCTGTCTATAAACCCTCCGTCCGCTTGTCCTAAAACCCTCCGTCCGCTGTCCTATAACCCTCACGTCCGCTGTCCTATAACCCTCCGTCCGCTGTCCTATACCCTACGTCCGGTGTCCTATAACCCTCCGTCCCGCTGTCTCATATAACCCTCCGTCCGCTGTCCTATAACCCTCCGCCCGCTGTCCTATAACCCTCCGCCCGCTGTCCTATAACCCTCCGTCCGCTGTCCTATAACCCTCCGCCCGCTGTCCTATAACCCTCCGCCCGCTGTCCTATAACCCTCCGCCCGCTGTCGTATACCATCGCCCGTCGTATAACCTCCGTCGCTGTCGTATAACCCTCCGCGCTGTCGTATAACCTCCGTCCGGTCATATAGCCCTCCGTCCGCTGTCATATAGCCCTCGTCCGCGTCATATAACCCTCCGTCCGCTGTCATATAACCCTCCGTCCGCTGTCATATAACCCTCCGTCCGGTGTCATTATAACAAGGTACTAAGGAGAACACACATCTTGGGGGATAAATAAAAATATTCCGGTCATATTGAAAACTGGGACAGAAAACAGATCAAGATCCAGTAACAAAACACTTACCAGACCAGACTGGCGATGCCAATAATTTACCGACATAAACAAGCAGAGGAACATCCAGACATTGACTGCAAATTACTAGAGGAAGAACATGCACCAGGAAATGGACCATAAATTAGGAAGAAAGATTGACAGCGGCTCTGGGGCTCAGATCTAAATACCAGACACTAGTTACAAGTGAGAGGATAACCAGGATTTATTACCGCCGTACCTTTTAGCAGGATGAATAAAAAAAAAACAGAACAAGAAAGATAAATAGACAGTGAGAGAGACAGACATAGAGAAACCGTGAGAGAGAGAGACAAGTCAGAGAGCGCACAGTAAATAAACATATTACCTTAATCCCAACAGGCTACAGTAGGGATTTGATTGAAATGAACCATGGGGACATTGTAAGGACAATGTACCAGTTGATAAATTAGGAACAGGCACCTGGATTCTAGAGCTTGACACCTAACCACTCCGGGAAAAAGAGAGGGAAGAGTAACCCAGAACCTTACAGAGAATGAGGGGTAGAAAACCATCTGCACAACTAGGGTTATGGCAGGGGCATGAAGAAAGAACCGTCAGTTCTATGCGTCTTTTTGGGAGAGACAAACCACCATTGAATACCAACGTGATGCAGTGTTGTAGGATAACAGAACTAGACCGAGAACTGAAGAGATATTCTAATCTGATCCATAGTGCACTGGGTTCTAAGAATAAAAGGATCTGTTCCCAACAGAACAATCACCAAACTCACAAAAAGACCACACACACGTTTAGCTGAGGGACAACGGAACAAGTCTCACATCTAAAGGCCAGACTGGGTGACTATCGACACTGTATAGACGGGGGGGTGGATTATGGTGCTCTGGTGATGAGGGACAATCATTCCCATTACCCACGGGGAGATCGGCAATTCTCAGAGATGGTCCACAAACACGACCTAAACCTCTGATCCAAATGACGGACAATCACTTGTTGGTTTCCATCAATCCTCAGAGACAGGTGGGATATTAAACTGTCTCTGAGGACAGTCTTATTAAAAAATGGAACATCAGAGCAGAATCCCAATGATATTGGGTTTATCACGCCAGACACAGTAGGACAAAGTGACAAGACATCACGGAGTTATAACAAGGGCACGGGAGGTCTAATGGTTATTAATACACACTGTCTCCTGACAGGTCAGGATGGAGAAGAAGATTCTCTCGCCGCCAGGAAATTCATCGCTGCGCAGAGCAAAAGGGGATTTTGTTAAAGGTCAAAGCGTTAAACATCGAGCAGACGACAAATCCTTATGGTGATGCGAGAGGTTCCTCGACTATCACAAAATAAAAACAACAATTTATAGCGCACCGGATAAATCTCCACTATTAAATAAATAATGTATAAAGCCTGAGAATATCTTCTTAAATACATTCCCCGCCTATAAAGACCTGATAAACACATAAACACGCAACATATTAACAGTAAAGGTCATCCGCATATAACCAGCATGTTCAGTATAAGATTCTAGTGTCCTAATAGCTCCAGAATGGGAAGATGTAGAGCTTACGGAAACACTGAATACGTAATACACCAATTCAATCCTATAATACAGCTCTACATAATAAGTTTATCCATTTACATCAAGCCCCGCCCTGTAATACTTCTCTCTGCTGTGTAGGTTGCAAGCTTCTCCGATATGGAGTCCCTGATAAGTAATAGATTCTGTAACTGTCCCAGTATTCACCGTCTCTATGTACAGAGTATTTTCTATACAGATGTCTATACACCGATATGGAAGCCCTGATAAGTAATAGATTCTGTAACTGACCCCGTATTCACGTCTCTATGTACAGAGTATTTTCTATACAGATGCTATACACCGATATGGAATCCCTGATAAGTAATAGATTCTGTAACTGACCCAGTATTCACTGTCTCTATGTACAGAGTATTTCTATACAGATGTCTATACACCTATAGGAATCCCTGATAAGTAATAGATTCTGTAACTGACCCCAGTATTCACCGTCTCTATGTACAGAGTATTTTCTATACAGATGTCTATACACCGATATGGAATCCCCGATAAGTAATAGATTCTGTAACTGACCCAGTATTCACCGTCTCTATGTACAGAGTATTTTCTTTACAGATGTCTATACACCGATATGGAATCCCGATAAGTAATAGATTCTGTAACTGACCCCAGGATTCACGTCTCTATGTACAGAGTATTTTCTATACAGATGTCTCACAACAGATATGGAATCCCCGATAAGTAATAGATTCTGTAACTGACCCCAGTATTCATCTCTCTATGTACAGAGTATTTTCTATACAGATGTCTATACACCGTATGGAATCCCGATAAGTAATAGATTCTGTAACTGACCCAGTATCACTGTTCTATGTACAGAGTATTTCTATACAGATGTCTATACAACGATATGGAATCCTGATAAGTAATGATCTGTAACTGACCCAGTATTCACTGTCTCTATGTACAGAGTATTTTCTATACAGATGTCTATACACCGATATGGAATCCCTGATAAGTAATAGATTCTGTAACTGACCCAGTATTCACTGTCTCTATGTACAGGTATTTTCTATACAGATGTCTATACACCAATATGGAATCCCTGATAAGTAATAGATTCTGTAACTGACCCCAGTATTCACTGTCTCTATGTACAGAGTATTTTCTATACAGATGTCTATACACCGATATGGAATCCCTGATAAGTAAGATTCTGTAAATGACCCCAGTATTCACCGTCTCTATGTACAGAGTATTTTCTATACAGATGTCTATACACCGATATGGAATCCCTGATAGTAATAGATTCTGTAACTGACCCCGTATTCACCGTCTCTATGTACAGAGTATTTCTATACAGATATCATACACCGATATGGAATCCCTGATAAGTAATAGATTCTGTAACTGACCCAGTATTCACCGTCTCTATGTACAGAGTATTTTCTATAAGATGTCTATACACCGATATGGAATCCCTGATAAGTAATAGATTCTGTAACTGACCCAGTATTCACCGTCTCTGTACAGAGTATTTTCTATACAGATGTCTATAAACCGATATGGAATCCCTGATAGTAATAGATTCTGTAAAGACCCAGTATTCACCGTCTCTATGTACAGAGTATTTTCTATACAGATGTCTATACACCGATATGGAATCCCTTATAAGTAAAGATTTTGTAACTGACCCAGTATTCACCGTCTCTATGTACAGAGTATTTTCTATCAGAGTCTATACACCGATATGGAATCCCTGATAAGTAATAGATTCTGTAACTGACCCAGTTTCACCGTCTCTATGTACAGAGTATTTTATACAGATGTCTATACACCATATGGAATTCCTGATAAGTAATAGATTCTGTAACTGACCCAGTATTCACCGTCTCTATGTACAGAGTATTTCTATACAGATGTCATACACCGATATGAGAATCCCTGATAAGTAATAGATTTGTAACTGTCCCAGGATTCACCGTCTCTATGTACAGAGTATTTTCTTACAGATGTCTATACACCGATATGGAATCCCTGATAAGTAATAGATTCTGTAACTGACCCAGGATTCACCCTCTCTATGTACAGAGTATTTCTATACAGATGTTATACACCGATATGCAATCCCTGATAAGTAATAGATTCTGTAACGACCCAGTATTCACTGTCTCTATGTAGAGTATTTTCTAACAGATGTCTACACACCGATATGGAATCCTGATAAGTAATAGATTCTGTAACTGACCCAGTATTCACTGTCTCTATGGACAGAGTATTTTTTACAGATGTCTATACAACAATAGGAACCCCGATAAGTAATAGATTCTGTAAGACCCAGTATTCACTGTCTCTATGTACAGAGTATTTTCTATACAGATGTCTATACACTGATATGGAATCCCTGATAAGTAATAGATTCTGTAACTGACCCAGTATTCACGTCTCTATGTACAAAGTATTTTCTATACAGATGTCTATACACCAATTGGAACCTGATAAGTAATAGATTCTGTAACTGCCAGTATTCACTGTCTCTAGTACAGGTATTTTCTATACAGATGTCTATATACCAATATGGAATCCCTGATAAGTAAAAGATTCTGTTACTGACCCAGTATTCACGTCTCTATGTACAGAGTATTTTCTATACAGATGTCTATACACCGATATGGTATCCCTGATAAGTAATAGATTCTGTAACTGACCCAGTATTCACCTCTCTGTACAGAGGATTTTCTATACAAGATGTCTATACACCGATATGGAATCCCTGATAAGTAATAGATTCTGTAACTGACCCATGTTCACTGTCCTCATGTACAGAGTATTTTCATACAGATGTCTATACACCGATATGGAATCCCTGATAAGTAATAGATTCTGTAACTGACCCAGTATTCACCGTCTCTATATACAGAGTATTTTCTATACAGATGTCTATACACCAATATGGAATCCCTGATAAGTAATAGATTCTGTAACTGACCCAGTATTCACTGTCTCTAGTACAGAGTATTTATTGTCTATACACCGATATGGAATCCCTGATAAGTAATAGATTCTGTAACTGACCCAGTATTCACCGTCTCTATGTACAGAGTATTTTCTATACAGATGTCTATACACCGATATGGAATCCCTGATAAGTAATAGATTCGTAACTGACCCCGTTCACCGTCTCTATTTACAGAGTATTTTCTATACAGATGTCTATACACCGATATGGAATCCCTGATAAGTAATAGATTCTGTAACTGACCCAGTATTCACTGTCTCTATGTACAGAGTATTTTCTATACAGATGTCTATACACCAATATAGAATCTCTGATGTTGTATGCTGTACACTTCTTAACAAGCTCTCTAACGTACAGCAGATCAAATCAAGGAAGGTCTGTCCTGCTCCCTAGAAGCCGACAGCCAATAATGTTACTGTACAGAGAGCTGTCTGTTAGGCACAGATCATTTCACAGCAGATCTTGCCTCTCTCAGTTATTAACACTGTTGTACACTATAAAATGTCTATTTTGTGTCCATCCCCTTTTTTTCCTGTAATCTTCACAGTTTATTTCCAATCCAGCATGAATGGCAGAAAGAAAATTACAATTAAATAAATAAATCTGGGGATTTAAATCTGTGATCTGTCTTTCTAACAGTAGATCATTAGTCCACCAACATACCAGAGCAAACACACAAAAAACTAGGTACATCAGCTAAAATCAGCTATTTAGTAATGTCCTGGTAGGCTGTCTGCAATTCATGTTGGCTGTAAAATAAAGTAGTAATGTGCTATTTGCATTTTATAGGTGTTTTCCTTGGCGTCACAGCTGGAGAGGAGAGGGAATGCAAGCAGGTAGTGTTAACCTCTTCATGGATCCAACAACAGGTAGACTGCAGTTACAAACCCTTGTCTAAAAGGGTAATTAAGGTCTATTACTTAAGGTTCGTACACACGTGAACATGAACTTTAGGTGAACATGAACTTTAATTCAAATGATAAATATTTCCCAGCTGATCAGAAAGTAAACATTGGTTCATAGTAACAACCTAGTCATATTCCCTATTACAGGAGAACTATACTCATGCAGTAATGGATGGACTTTGTAACACACATTGGATGATGGTTGGACTGTAAACTGACCCGCAACTGCCGTTCATTTCATCAGTTTACAATAGATATCCCAGAATGCACCAAACAGAAACATTGGTTTTAACAAAGATGTTTATAGCATTGTGTGTTCATTACAATTATTATCCATCTCATACACAGTGCTCAATCGGACCAATCGGATACCAGGTCACATGTTCACTTACCCAACTTGACTTGGAGCGGAGATGGTTTGTAATTCATAGCGACTATCTCCCCCTCTCTAGTATCTCCATCAGCAATGGCAGCAGCTGCTGGATCCTGCAAAAAAAAAAAAAGCGAAAAACTTGTCAGCCGAGCACGACCGCATTGAAAATCGGAACTGCTGGATGTGGCCGTTTCATTTGCACAGATGTACAGAAGACACTACATTAGCTACAGCTGACACCTTTCTCTTGCAGTCCGTAGCACATCACTCCCCCAGAAGCCATTGGAATAATTTCACGTTTCGATTCTAGAAATATAAACGTACGGACCTAAAGGCAGAGACAGGGCCTAGAATTTAATATCTCAAGAAATTCACATGATCAGTGGTTTGGTGGAAATTGAGAGGCGAATGAATCCCCAGCGTAGCGTCCAATTGTGCTCTGTCCTGGCGGTCATTCCTTCCTTGTTCCTAGTCACTTACAGAGAGATTATGGATACGTTCGCTTGGGAATGGACAATTCAGACAACGTCGGCTCTACGAGACCCATTGCTGTCAGGATAACAGGGCAACAGCGTAATGGGGACACGGAATTCATTATAACTCAGAGTGTGACTGCGCTACTTCCCAATTCACACCTCCCCCTATGTAACAGGTTTTGGGGTTAATACAAACTGGTCATTTTATTTAACTGCCAGAAAGGAGACTTAAACAGGGCACAGACATGGCACCATTTATTAAAAACGTAGAGATTACATTCTACAAGCGGATAGCAATCCATCTCGCCTCTGAAACCAGCACCATTAAAGGGTATCAAACTTTAGAAACATCATATCATATCCGAATATCTCTCGCTCCAAATCCACCTTCGTAGTTATTTCTATGTTAATGAAATTCAGGGGAAGGACCTGTCAGTCAAGAGGTAAATTAGCATATACAGGCCCCTCCCACTAACTAAATTGAACAGGTAATTTAATATATATCGTCTAACAGTATAAGCAGGTAATAGAATAAATATACGGACAAATGTAAACTCCCTGTTTACTCCAGTGGTAGAATTTCTCCATATCTGTAGAGCTTAGCATAGCCAGTATAGTCAGTGCAACTTAAATGTATTTATAAATTAACACGAGGTAAAGTCACTGTTCAGTAATGTGGATAGCTCATTATACAGAAAAGGAATGATTAGAGAATCCTATTTGCATAATATTATTATATTAACACTTCAGGTGCCCAAATTCCAGTGCCAGGAAGCAAATAAAAGTGAAAAAAACCCGTTGCAAATAATATGCAGATTAAGCTTTCCAAATGTCTGCACTGAGCATGCTTAAGAGCTCAGAGTGTCAGGGGAACCTGCTAGAGGCACGGTCTACAGCAGTGGAGCGCTGCTAATTACACGGGACAGTTGCAAGTACAGATAACTGTAAGTTAGAACTCCTAGAATCCATTGAGGCTTTTAAATTTTCACTTTAGTTCTCCTTCAACACTTAAATACTCTCGCGTTTTGGTTTTGACAGAATTGCCCACATTTTACAGAGGGCAAACTGAAGAGAATGCACTTTAAACACCTAGATCACACTTTATTAGTGTTTGGTGTAATCCCAAGGACAGCTCCTTTGTCTGCATTCAGAGGTTTTATTACCACATCTCCAAGCGCAATAAAAGTCAGTGTGACCAATTGTCTGCATTACCGCACATTAAGGGTAAGGTTATTAAAGGGCAACTGTGGTCTCAAAACAAGTTAGGGTTTATTGAAAGCCTGCAGTATATCCTTTATAATGAGCTGCCAATCACATCTCTGGCTGGAGCCTGCGAGAAATGACATTGGGGTGAATTTTCCAGCAGTTTGTGTGACATCACCTGACCTCTGCCCCGCCCATCTGCCCCAGGGGTGAAGCATGCTCAGTAAAGACTTAATGCTGGGGAAAATCAGGTAGTACCTGTGGAGAAAATTGACAGTTGAGAAGGGGAGCCTATGAATGCAGACAGGCTGGTCACATGACTACAAGCTGGTCACATGGCTGAAAACAGGAAGTGTTCAAGCAGGAAGTAATATTGCTGAACTTTTCTCACAAATTGTATCTAGAGATATGATTTAGGTTTTATTTTGAAGGTGTGATGGAAGGCTTTTTATATAATCCTTACTAGTTTGGAAGCCCAAAGATTGCAACATATGATCCTATTGACAGTGATGCTAGCTTAAGGGGGCATATACACAGTGCTGTATATAACCAATAAAAAAGTTGCTTTTTTCCTCTGCAATAAATGGGTTTCTCTTGTGATAAACTAGGACTGCCCTTTCTGCCAGTATTTCAACACACTTGGTTGGATACATTTTTCACTTTGACTGTATTTATATAGCAATACAAATATTTATGGCAAAACTGACACACTGGTAGGCCTCAGTCCATGGTGTTTCATTGTTTATGGTTACCTTCCTGCCCTGGGCTCTATAGGATAATAAACACTACACCCATTTCTTCCTTTTGGAGCACAAGCAGCAGTTATTTTTGGGAAACCTATAAACACCCTCAATGCCAGGGAAGACCTAACCGGAGACAACAAACTGGGTCTTAAAATATTAAAAAAAACAGAACTTCAGCTATGTTAATGGAGAGGTTCAACACTTGTTCTCCTCATCACTTGACACTAGTTAGATCGGTCCAGAAATGGCTCCATATTGCTTGAACAGCCAATTAAAACCCAACAAGTGGCCTGTACCAAGCATCAACTAAGGGATGAGAGATAAAATAACTTCCATAGGACCTATATTGACTAAAATATCCAAATCTAAGAACTACGTCTACTCCGCTCCCTTCCTACTCACTTGCACCCTCCTTATATCTCACATCCCACTCTCTACTGCAATCTGCCTCATTTATTTACCTACCAGCTGGAGCAATTTCTCACCTTCCATCAGAGCAGAATGTCTTCGATTTTCATTTTTTCCTTCTTTCCACCCATATTACTAATTCTGACTGTAACTGCTGTTACCACGGCCGCCTTCCACTCATCTACTAATACTTTTTATTCAGAGCAGGACATAATGTTATACGTGTCCTATACTCTAGACAGGACAACATTGGAATCTTGCTCTACAGATCCATGCGGAACCATAAGTTGGCAGAAGTTAGAAGAAATAAGAACATTCTCACAGTAAGGTGGCTTAGTGGTCAGCACTGGGTCCATGTGGCTCCATGTCATATGTGTCACATGTGTCTAGAATACGGTACTTAGATTGAAAGCTCTTTGAGGGCCTTGTGTGAATGGATAAACTAACTGTAATGTGCTGTGTCATGTTGCATAAAATGAGTGCCTGTGAACTACATCAGAAAAGGAGGCAGGGCTGATGGGAGATAAGCAGTAGGGAGCCATGGCTGCAGTGCCGCTCCTACCATGAAGCAACTTGAAAAAGTTGCTCATGGCGGCACCCCAAGTAAAAAACCTAATAGGCGGCATTTCCCAGGGTTCCCCCCCCCACCCTTTTAATAGCGCAGCGTAGAACCTTAAGCTGGAAGCGCCTGTGTTCACAGCCAGAAGTTCGTAAGTTTACTTGCACATGCACTAATGATTCTGAACGCCGCAACGCGGGAAGGAAAATAAACTGCTGCGGTCTGTGGGAGTGAAAGCCGTGGGAGCTTGTGCACAGTGCAGCTGCAGCCTTCAGTTCTTGTCCGGATCCTGACCTGACACTGATGGCTGCCAGATAATTCCAGGTATCCCACCTCTCCCTAAAGTGGCAGATCCCTGACTCCCTGAAATAATATACAATCTCCCTGGAATGTGTTGTTGTGAATTAGAGTGAGGGAGCACAATGAGGTCAAAGTCTTTTAGCGGTTAACAAGTGACAAAAACACTTAATAGTGACATGACTTGTTGTATGCATGTGTGTCTGACTGTATACATGAGTGTGTGTCTGTATGCATGGATTATGCGTTAATCTTGGGGTGGGGCTTTAGGGGGTGTGGCTTTAGGGGGTGGGTACCCTCCCTGAAATTAGTTTTTGCAGGGTGGAATCTCTGTAATTCCCGCGCCCAAGTGGGAGGGTGCGTTGTGGGGGAAGAGATTGGGTGGAACGGAAGGCAAAGGCGGAGTTTGGGGCATTCTGGGGGCAGGGCCCTGCCAGGTTCATCCCTAGGACAGGATTTCAGCCCTGACTGTGGGCTAAAATTTTAATTAGGGATATTTACTCTTGTAAGGAAAAACAGGAGGTAGGAGGTTTTTTTTGTGTGTGTTCTGAGCCATTGACAGTTGTTTTGCAAGATTTTAATTAGGCAGCATTATTTGTAAAAAGTCCCTTGGGTGTCCAGGTTGGTTAAAATGATCTGAAAACTTGAAATAAACCAGTTCTACCCCAATTAGAATTAATATGGCACTAAATCATAAAGAACTCGGGTTGGAGTTCGGTTTTGTGTCCATCTCCACCAGTAACCATTCCTATTGGACAGGGGTGTGCAGCCAGGGAATGCTGGGAGTTATCCTTTTCATCTCTGCTATAGGAGTTCTTTTATGTGGGCCAACATCTCCTGGGCCCTTATCACCAGCCAGAATCACTATAGCTTGGCTATACTTGGAGGAAAAGAAAATGGAGCCAAACAATTCATTATTCAACACACTGAATGCAAATCAGAAGGTTAAAAAAAAAGGAAAATGAATGATCTATTTTCCTCCTTCTCTTTGCTCCTAACTCCCACTCTAAGGGGTTGCATGCAGCCCGTTCGTAATCCGAAAACTGCCTGAGGGCTGAGGTTGGCAAGCAGGCGCTTTGCGTATATATTAACTGATGCCTGGAAATCTCACTAAAGACGATGAATAGCAATTGCCCCACGATGGATGTTTAAATGTAATGGAAGGTGTGTGTACAATGAAATAACCAGGATATTTCCAACCTAATTTCCCCCTGACTTATAGACTAGAAACAGCTGTTTGTAATGAGGTTTAAGTCTCATAATAAAGTAAATTCAGGTGATATCCCATGTAACTAGTATCAGATCAATAACCTAAGAAATGAGAACAGTTGGCAAAATAATAAAAAATTCCACTTTCTCTTCCTGGGTGAATTACACTGAGCATGTCTGAAGTCAATGACCTAGGCGTGGGGCAGTAACTGCAAATTAGTGTAACTGCTCTTTGCATGAGTAGCAACACATACATGTTAAAAACCAGTTGGTAAGTTGCTGAGGGGTACAATTGTAACCATACGGCATCTACAGCGCCATAGATGAAAGAACAACTTCATTGTGTCCTGAATAGATGAATGGTAGTAAAGATTCGCATGTAGTCACTTTAGAAAATAGGCCTAGTGTATTTTCTTGCAAATTGGATTCTTTTCACTTTTATGTAGTTTCCCAGTTACGGACAGGATAATGCTTGGACACGTTTATATTAAAATTACTTTTTTATTTTCGTGTTCCAGCAAATCTTCATTTAAAATGTATTCAGTGTGAAAATGTATGCTTAAGTAAAATGCAATGATTTACTGTTACAGCAATTTATCAGGTCACACTGCCCTCTGGTGGTGAGACCCTGGTTAAGACGGTTCTATGGGTCGTATCTGTCTGGTGGCATGGTGAATGAGTTTGTAACGTTTGGTAACTTTATATTATATTTTATTTACATTATACTATCGTACCTATCAACCTAGATTTGAGATTTATACTGCATGGTGTTTTCCTATAGCGACAGGCATCATTATAAATCTGTTTAAACACCCAACTCTTCAGTCTTCAAATTATCTGGTTCAAGAGATACATGCAAGGTAGTAAACAAGCTTCAAACTTTACCCAGCCATGCCTGGAACCTTGTCTCATTTATCACAGATCAGTCCAAGGGCAACATTGGAAACAGACCCTTGTCATCTTCCAGACTCTCCTTGAAAGGGGGGAAAAAGCTCCATGATTGTACAGCAACCCACATGCCAACACATGTCCTCTCTTCAACATCTGTTGTATTCAATTAGATCAACTGGACTTGAAATGTAGTTCTTGAAGACGTTTCGCTAGTCATCCGACTGGCTTTCTCAATTCAGAATGACTTGTACAAGAATCTGTGGCAATTATGTACCCTGGAAAATCCCAATTAGCATATCACAGCCAGGTGTTAAGGGTGTGATTGGATAGTGGCTAAGAGGTGTTATAGGAACGCCCAGAGTAAGGTGTTAAAACAGCATTGTACATGGCAGACAGTTGGTGTCGAACCCCCCCACCTCTATTTAGGCTTGGTTTCTTTATTTTCACATAAATGGCCTCCTTAACACCTCTCTTGAACCAGTCACGTTCCTTCGCCAGTATGTTAACATTACAATCTTCAAAGGTATGTCCTTTATCCTTAAGATGCAGATACACGGCTGAGTCCTGACCCGAGGAATTGGCTCTTCTGTGCTGGGCCATACGTTGATGCAGTTGCTGTTTGGTCTCCCCCACATACAAATCAGAGCATTCTTCACTGCACTGCACTGCATATATGATGTCGCTTTTCTTGTGTTTTGGTATTGGGTCTTTCGGATGTACCAATTGCTGCCTCAGTGTGTTGTTCGGTTTAAAGCAGACAGGGATACGATGTTTTTTGAAAATTCTTCTTAATTTCTCGGAGACCCCTGCTACATATGGGATGACCATGTTCTTCCTCCTGTCTTGCTTTTCCCCTTCACTGTTGGTATTTGTGTTCTTTTCTTTCCTTCTACTTCTTTTGACAATGTATTATAAGGGATAATGTATCCCCTACTGTAAATTATAAGGATATTAGAAGTCACTGAGGAGTTCTGTGTCCATATAAAGGTACAAGGACACAGACTAGGTTATACTATACATTTTTCCCATAAATAAACCACCATAGAGAATGAATAATGTAACTCTCTGGGTTACTATTGGATCTACTTTATTGCTATAGACTTAAAATAAAGGAATCTACAAAATCTGTAAAATAATTCATCGTAAATAAAGTTTAATTCTGTGGATTTTATTTGTGCAAAAAATTAAATATAAAAAGTATAAATTCACCAACACCCCAGACTCTCCATTTACAGGGTCTTCTATACACCAAGGTTCGTGGCTAATGCACCGTGTCCTTTACACCAGGGTCCTGTCAAACCTACCATTGTCACCCACCCACCAGGGTTCCGCCTATTGTACCGTGGTCCCTTATACACACACAAAGGTTTGGGGCCAACACACAACCCAGGGTTCAGGGCCAACAAACTGTTAGACACCAAAGACCATCGATGTGGATTAATCAGACAGTCAATGGTTACATTCAATCCCGGGTTGGAAAAGATTCAGGGTTGGGTTCAGCATTCATGGTTGTTAAGGCGATTTTGGATTATTAGTTCAAACAGGGCGGGAATACATCAGATTTCCATGTATAAATCCTCCGTTTGCAACCTTCTTGGTGTTTCTCCAGTGCTGAATGTTCTTATATGGGACCCTGTAAGACAAAGATGCCAAGATCTCAGAGCCTGAGTTGAGGTTCCATAGGCTTGTTGTGAAGGTGACACCATTGAAGGGCTTTGAGCTGTGAGGTGTCCAACATGTTTGTATTATTTAAATGAAGATGAGGAAGATATTGATAAAGCCGTCATGGACCAGATAAAATAACAAGCCTCAAATTCAATGATTCTACTTGGAAGGATGGAGACAAGAGAGAAGTTTAACTACTGGAACCAAAGAACCCCCAAGTTCTACAACACCCCATGTGACATACACCAAACTCTCATTTACCCTCCCCCCGTGGACAGTGGTTTCTTACCTTCACCCCTCTCGGTAACATAGAGGAATCCATCCTTGTCGGTCCTTCCCAAAGCTCCAGTGAGCAGCCATCCATTTTCATCTAGAGCCGCTTGTGTTTCCTTCTCCATTCCCAGGTAACCCATGAAAATATGGCGGCCCCATAGACACAACTGCCCAGAGCCTTGTGATAGTGGCTCTTGTAAACGGGTCTTGCATCCTGGTATCTCTAGACCAGAACTATAGAGAGATGGTTAGGGCACCCTCAACACCAGGCAAAAAAGGTACAACATTCCTACATGAGGTGGCACCAAGACAGATAGTAACAGGTACATTTTGTTACCCCTATTGAAAATTCTACCAATGGCGACACCAACAATTACTATGAAGTGAATCAACAAATGTCTTTTTGAAGATAAGATTAAGCTTTAAGGACAACTCCACCCCCATAAGAACATCTTTTAGAAAGAACGGCCTCTTTAAAATATGTTGATATATCATAGTTTATCCTATGAATTCATTACTGTATGACTGCTATGCTTCTGGATGCCTCATGGAAACTGAGCCATTTAGAAACCTGTACTGAGCCTGTACTGAGCCTGGGCATGCTCAGAAGAGGCAGCTAGGGGCTTAACATTCAGTCATTGGCTGTGATGTCAACTGTCAAATCCATAACTGACAGTTACTAACTGGAAAAACCAGGAAGTAGAAACAGGGGAAACAGGACATTGTGCAGGATTTCAGGTTAGACTTATATATTTCACATTTCAAACTATTACCGTTTAGGGTTTGGGGGGTGATTTACCTGTATGTAAGTTTTCATTTTGGGGCTGGACTTGCCCTTTAATATCTCTATTTGCCTCAGTCTCCTACCTCCCCTGGGAAGATGAGGTAGTCAGAGCAACTGGAATGAAACTCTTATTTCAGAATGACAAGAATTTGTTGGC
Organism: Hymenochirus boettgeri; assembly: GCA_019447015.1. Lineage (NCBI taxonomy): Eukaryota > Metazoa > Chordata > Amphibia > Anura > Pipidae > Hymenochirus > Hymenochirus boettgeri. Next base: position 134,270 of record JAACNH010000756.1, read on the forward strand.
AATAAATACCCTGGAATGTGTCCCAATCAGCATATAACAGCAAGGGGCCAGGGACCTCCATACAGCAGCCAGGGGTCAGGGACCTCCATACAGCAGCCAGGGGTCAGGGACCTCCATACAGCAGCCAGGGAACTCCTGAATGCAAGGTGTTGACTGTATTGTAGCCGAGAGGTGTTATCAAAACTGTACAGGGTAAGCGTCAAAACAGCATTGTACATGGCAGGCAGTTGGTGTCGAATGCCCCCCCCCCCATTCAGACTTGATTTCTTTATTTTCACATAAATGGCCTCCTTGACACCTCTCTTGAACCAGTCACGTTCCTTTGCCAATATGGTAACATTACAATCTTCAAAGGTATGTCCTTTATCCTTAAGATGCAGATACACGGCTGAGTCCTGACCCGAGGAATTGGCTCTTCTGTGCTGGGCCATACGTTGATGCAGTTGCTGTTTGGTCTCCCCCACATACAAATCAGAGCATTCTTCACTGCACTGCACTGCATATATGATGTCGCTTTTCTTGTGTTTTGGTATTGGGTCTTTCGGATGTACCAATTGCTGCCTTAGTGTGTTGTTCGGTTTAAAGCAGACAGGGATACGATGTTTTTTGAAAATTCTTCTTAATTTCTCGGAGACCCCTGCTACATATGGGATGACCATGCTCTTCCTCCTGTCTTGCTTTTCCCCTTCACTGTTGGTATTCGTGTTCTTTTCTTTCCTTCTACTTCTTTTGACAAAGGCCCAGTCTGGATATCCACAAGTTTTAAGGGCTCCTCTGAGATGTTTCATTTCTTTAGCCTTCGCCTCTGTGCTAGTGGGGATGTTCTCGGCTCTGTGTTGCAGGGTTCTGATGACACCCAGCTTGTGATCTAAAGGGTGGTGGGAGTCAAACATCAAATACTGATCTGTGTGTGTTGGTTTTCTGTAAACCTCTACTTCCAGTTTACCATTCTCCCTAACTTCTACCAAGCAGTCCAAGAAAGCCAGTTTGTTGTTTTGTATCTTCCCTTGTGAATTTGATGTTTGGTCTACCGCATTAATGTGTTCTGTGAAAGCTTGTACTTCCTTTCAAGTCCAGTTGATCTAGCTACATACCAAAGATAATTCATTACCCAGATGGATAAGAACTATCACAATCCCATAAATAGGATCACAATTTTAATAGGATGAAGAGAACATTACTGGCAGGAGACTAATGATAGACTAGACCTTACCACAGGTGTCTGTTAGATCCACACGATACAATAAAAAGGGACTGGGATAACAGTGATAATAGTGGGTACAGTAATGTAGCAAGGACCAGTCCTGTTTGTTAACTCTAGAATAGAAAGCCTGGAGGACACCGGGACCTTCCCACCTGAAGAAGGGGGTATCCCCCCGAAACGTTGTGACGTGAATATGTGTGGTTCATAATAAAAATTTCTTTATGATTTGGAGTGCGACCCTCAGCTACTCTTTTTTCCTGGTTCTGTGATCTACTTACCTCCTCTTCTTCCATGCATTAGGCAGTGCCACGCTATGAATGCCACAGCTCTCGTTAACTCCATACCGGGCCAGTATCAGTAGGTCCAAGCTACCATAATATTCCAAGGTATCCAGATTTACAGGTTCTGTGCCAAAGGAACCAAGGCGACACCTGCCCAAACCCAATGCTGCTCTGGCTGGCTGAAATACCAGCTTCTTGGCAAGGGAATATCCCCATGGCACACTGCCTGGCCTATAGAGAAAAGAAGAAACCAAATTAGCTGAAAGGTGTGCGAAGGGTTCACCTCCATTTACTAAGGGGATAGTGGATGGCTGAATGTTTACCTGTGCTAGTTTAGATTATTTCCATTGAAACTACTGTAATACCCACCTTACATTCTGGAAGGCCTTTAGGCCTATTCCTCGAGCCCAGCCTATAATCATCCTAGGCAAGAGTCTAGCCTTGTGCTCCAGCACAGTCCAAATTGACCGAATCTTTTCCCAAAAATGATTTGGCCCAACAAACCACGTTGGCTGCACCTCCTGCAGTGTGGGGATGAGAGAGCCCTGAATGGACCCAGAGAGTGGGAGGTCATTAAAACCATCTGGGACCCGCTATGTCTCCTGTATATGTGAAGGGTTTCCAGACTGTAATATTATTATTATCTCTTACTAAATGCAGTTAGCAGGGATGCACTGGTTGAATTTAAACTCCATTACTGCTGACTAAGTATTTCTAATAGGCGTCCTCTGATTGGTCGCTGATCTGGAAACCCTGTATATGGGTAGTTTGTATATTTTACCTTTAGTGCATCTTCTTCAGCAAAGTAAGTGGTTCCCCCACAGCAAAGGGGTATCCAGAGGTCCGTTAGCTGGACAGACACAGTGTGAAGAGGAAGATAACTGACCAGAACCAGCTGTTCGTCCAAAACCAGTCGCTCACATGAAGCCTGAGATACCCAAGTCAGCTGGGAGGATGGGAAAATAGTATAACAAATAAACCAAACCAACACCCTGATAATATACAGCAATAGGAATGCCCTATAGTGGGTGTACAGCTTAAAGGAGAGCTAAACCTCTATTGCGCAGGATAGGGTAACAATCCAACATTGTTCCTTGAACTTCAAAAATCTTAATCATTTTGACTTACGATTGGTTATATTGAAAACAGAGGGACGGATATCACCGGCAGCCATGTTCTTTGGCTCCTGGCCCACAAACCATTGCATGGCACCGCCAAATGGCAGAGAAGGGGCAGGAACTCAAATCCGGGACACAAAAGTTACTTAAAAATATGAACTGTTGGGAATTTTAAAGGCAACAATTCTGGGTTCTGGATTGCAGATTTATCTAACCCTAATTTTCCAAATTTAATCTTTTAGGATTAAGTTCCCCTTAAACTATTTTGCAGTTTTTGGCAGTTAAAAAAACTGCACAAATCAACCAACTAGTGACCACAAATCTATGGAAGTCTCTGATTGAAGCTTCGATGGGACAGACTGACAGACTATGTTACCATACCCTTGGGTATAATAATAGGAGTAAACTTATACCTTAATTTGCAGCATCCAATCAAATATTGCCTTTTTACTGGGTTACTGCAGGTAGATACAATCTGATAGGTTCCTGCAGATTAAATCCATACGTTGGGTTACAACGTATGGTGACTATATGTCAGGTGTACTCTCAACCCCATTACTAGGAACAGAATGTTCCAGGGACCCTCACATTATCGTGGCTCAGCATAACACCTCTGGGGTCGTCCTTGGTGTAGAAAATGGCACAACATTGGTTGGCTCTCTGAGATGCGATGACATCATTGAGTTTGGAATCTGGAACATCCGCTCCCAGGAGAATGAGCTCCTCCCACTGTAGGGAAAAAGACATGGGCGATGTAATAAGGAAAATTTATCCACCAATGGGAACCAGTAAAGGGGAAGTAAAGTTTAGAGTGAAATGGGGATTGTTACTGTATAAATCCTGGGATGAGATTCTTCCTTTTCTCCTTCCCACAGTATAATAGCCCTCACCTGGGCCAACGACTCCGGCACCTGGAAGGAAACAAGTCAACATTGTACTCAAGGGAACAAACCATTAATCCTCTAATGCAACAAAGGAGTTATCACCACTAAGATTGTGTAGTATTAAACCCATATTAGGGGTATAACACCCATTATAGTGTTTATTAAAACCGTATTAGGGGTATAACACCCATTATAGTGTTTATTAAACCCGTATTAGGGGTATTACATCCATTATAGTGTTTATTAAACCCGTATTAGGGGTATAACACCCATTATAGTGTTTATTAAACCCGTATTAGGGGTATTACATCCATTATAGTGTTTATTAAACCCATATTAGGGGTATTACATCCATTATAGTGTTTATTAAACCCGTATTAGGGGTATTACATCCATTATAGTGTTTATTAAACCCGTATTAGGGGTATTACATCCGTTACAGTGTTTATTAAACCCGTATTAGGGGTATTACATCCATTATAGTGTTTATTAAACCCGTATTAGGGGTATAACACCCATTATAGTGTTTATTAAACCCGTATTAGGGGTATAACACCCATTATAGTGTTTATTAAACCCGTATTAGGGGTAAAATACCCATTACAGTGTTTATTAAACCCGTATTAGGGGTAAAACACCCATTTAAGAGTGGGGTCATTAAGGGTGAGGTCATTATGGGTGGGGTCATTAAGAGTGGGGTCATTAAGGGTGAGGTCATTATGGGTGGGGTCATTAAGGGTGAGGTCATTATGGGTGGGGTCATTAAAAGTGATGTCATTAAGGGTGGGGTCATTAAGGGTGGGGTCATTAAGGGTGGGGTCATTAAGGGTGAGGGTACAGGTTACTCAGCGGCGACAGATCCCATTGAATGGCTGACATTACACTGCCAGTTGAAGCAGAATGTTTGGACTACACGGACTTGCAGTAATTCATTCCCCGTACACAGAAATGGGGGATGTGCATGTCTAGAATTCACCCAGCATTATAACAGGGAGCAGTGCAGGAGATCCGTAGCATTTCCTGGGCTAACCGCCCTCCATGATCTCATTTGGCTCCATATAATAGAGGCTTTAAATTAATCCGACAAGCAAAGAAAGGCTGACATGGCGTTCCCAGCTCTCGCCCATCAATAGGGATTCCCAGCTCCAGTGATTTGCATTTCATTGTGGATCAGTCAGTCCCATTGGCTCCATGTTCTCCTCATCACCTAAACAAACTAGATTTTCATATGCGAGAAACATGAAGCTTCACGGCTATGGTGGATCTGTCCACTTAAAACCCCCAGCCCGTTCCACATGTTTATATATCCAATAAAGGAGAACTAAGACCTACATCAGAAATGGACGAACTGGTATCTTGCCACCGTCCTCACAATGTTTCTCGTTTCCTAATTTTCGAGTGAAAGGATTGGCCTACAAACTAATAGAATGAGGCTGACCATGCATGTAAACATTCCTGCGGTAGTTTAGATGGAGCGTGTGCACTAGAATAATAATGGTCAAGTGACCAAGCTGGCAATCTAACCACATTTTTTGGTAAAGTAATGTTAATGGTTCCTAGAAACCTATCAAAATGAGAAAAAGGTGAGACACGGATACTAATTTGTATCAAGGTGGTCCGGATCTTCTGACCATGTGTCCTTAACATTAGGATATACAAGATGCAATCAGTTATAATATCAGCTGTTAGCTATGCTCACGGTTTATATCGCTTTAGCTATGTCATCAGTTTAATCACCGTTGTAGCTAGGTCGCTCACTATATGGGTTTGCAGCTCATCTTTTATTCTTTGAGGTCATCAGTTATAATATCGTTAGCAGGTCATCAGTTATAATCACGCGTTTTAGCTAGGTCATCAGTTATAATCCGCTGCTAGCTGTCTCTTTATCAGCGTAGCTAGGTCCACTCAGTTATAATCACGTTAGAGCTAGGTCACATTATATCAGCGTTAGCTAGTCATCATTTTATAATCATCAAAGCGTTTAGCTAGGTCATCAGTTATAATCAAGCGTTTAGCATCAGTCATATTTATAATCAGCGTTTTAGCTAGGTCATGCAGTTTATAAGTTGCAGGTCTCAGTGTTTAAAGCTAGATAGGTCCATCATTATATCCGCGTTTTAGCTAGGTTCATCAGTTTAATCAGCGTTGCTAGGTCATCCAGTTAAATCATCAGGGCGTTAGCGTAGGTCATCATTTTGGAATGGTTATAGTTCCCAGTATAAACGTTTAGCTAGATCATCAGTTAATAATCAGCGTTTATCTCGTCATTCATTTATACAAACTAGATTTTCATATGCGAGAAACATGAAGCTTCACGGCTATGGATCTGTCCACGTACAGCCACGTTCCAACAATGTTTATATAGTCAGAATTAAAGGAGAACTAAACCTACAATGAAGAAATGGACGAACTGTATCTTGCCACCTCCTCACATGTTCTCTTTCCTAATTTGTCCAGTGAAAGGATTGGCTACAAACTAATAGTGGGCGTGACCATCTGTAAAAAGTTCCTGCGGTAGTTTAGATGGAGCGTGTGCACAGAAAATAATGGTCAGTGACCAAGCTGTGCAATTCTAAACCACATGTTGGTAAAGTAAATTTCCTAGCAAACCTATCAGAATGAGAGGTGAGACACGGATTACTAGATTTGTGTCAAGGTGCTCGGTCTTCTGAACCAGTGTTGTCCTTTAACATTATGATACACAAGATGGCATCAGTTATAATCAGCGTTTAGCTATGTCATCGGTTATAATCAGCGTTTAGCTATGTCATCAGTTATAATCAGCGTTTAGCTAGGTCATCAGTTATAATCAGCGTTTAGCTAGGTCATCAGTTATAATCAGCGTTTAGCTAGGTCATCAGTTATAATCAGCGTTTAGCTAGGTCATCAGTTATAATCAGCGTTTAGCTAGGTCATCAGTTATAATCAGCGTTTAATGCTAGTCATCAGTTGATAATCAAGCGTTTTTAGCTAGGTCCATCAATTTATAATCAAGCGTTTGATCTAGGTCATATTTATAATCAGCGTTTAGCTAGGTCATGCAGTTATATCAAGCGTTTAGCTAGGTCTCAGTGTTTATCAAGCTTTAGAGCTAGGTCCATCAGTTATAATCCCAGCGTTTTTAGCTAGGTTCTCAGTTTATCATCAGCGTTTGCTCGGTCATCCAGTTAATAATCATCAGGGGGCGTTAGCGTAGGGGGTCATCATTTTGGAATCAGCGTTTTATCTAGTTCCTCAGTTTTATAATCACGTTTAGGCTAGATCATCAGTTATAATCAGCGGTTTATCGTATGTCATGCACTTATACAGATCGGGTGAAGGGTTAGCTCTGGAGGTCAGCTTATATCGCGTTTTTAGCTATGTCATCACTTATACTAGCTGTTCTTTACTCCTTATCTAGGTTTAGTTAATCGTGCAGTCAAGTTTAATCAGCGTTTAGCTAGGCCTCAGTTAGTAATCAGCTTTAGCTAGGCCATCAGTTATAAGCAGTTTTAGGCTATGAGTCACAGTTATAATTCAGGTTTAGCTATGGCTCCATTTATAATCAGTAAAGCTTTAGAGGTCTAGTAATCACGTAGCATCGTCATCGTTATATCATGCTTTTTAGCTATGGTCATCAGTCTTAAATCAGTGTTTAGCTGGATGTCCATCAGTTATATTCGTCGTTTAGGCTAGCGTATCAGTTATATCAGCGTTAGTAGGCATCAGTTTAAATCATGTATTTAGCTATGGCTCAGTTTATAATCATGTTTAGCTATGTCATCAGTGGTTCAATCCGATGTTTAGCTTGTTCATCAGTTATAATCGCGTGGTTTTAGCTATGTCCATGCGAGTTATAATCCGTGTTTAGGCTATGTATCCAGTTATAATCAGTGTTTTAGCAGTGTCTATCCAGTTATATCGTGTAAGTCTATTCGTGTTTGCTAGTCTCGTATAATCAGTGTTACAGTTCCGATAATCAGTGTTAGCTATGTCCTTCGTTATAACCATGTTTTACTATGTACTCAGTTATAATCAGGTGTTTGCTCTATGTCCGTCAGTTATAAATCAAGTGTTTAGCCTTGTCATCAGTCATATAGTATGTTCATTTAGTTATAAGTGTTGCTATGTCGTCAGTTATAATCCGTGTTTAGCTCTGTTTTCGTTATAAATCATGTTTACATGCAGTCCAGTTAGTAATCAGTGTTTGGGCTATGGTCGTCAGTATAATCAGGTTTAGTAATGGCTCTCACTTATGGGAATCAGTGTTTAGTCTGATGTCAATCGACTTATAATCATGTTTAGCTATGGTCATCAGTTATCATCCGTGTTTAGCTATGTCCAATCTTTATATCAGTGTTTAGCTATGTCAGCAGTTAAATCAGTGTTTCCAGCTATGTCATGGCGTTATAATCAGTGTTACTATGGCACATCACTTATAAAATCAGTTGTTTAGCTCTGTCATCAGTTATAATGTTTTAGGCTATGTATCTGTTATAATCATGTGTTAGCTATGGCATCAGTTTATAACATTGTTTGCTATGTTATCAGTTATAATCGTGTTTTCTTCATCAGTTTTATAATCATTGTTTAGCTATGTGCATCATTATAACCGTGTTTAGCTATTTTAATCAGTATAATCAGTGTTTAGCTTGTCATCAGTTCTAATCAGGTGTTTAGCTAGGGTCATCAGTTATAATCCCTGTTTCAGCTATGTCATCCAGTTATAATCCGTGTTTAGCTATTTATCAGTAAATACATTGTTTAGCTATGTTAATAAAAAAGTTCTAATCCGTGTTTTATCTAGGTTATCAGTTAAATCCCGGTTAGCCTATGTATCGTTTAAGCAGTGTTTTGCTATTGTCTCAGTTATACAACGTGTTTAGCTAATGCAATCACTTAGAATCAGTGTTGTAGCGGTATGTCATCGTATATCAGTGTTTAGCTATGGCTCAGAGTTAGAATCATTGTTTAGGCTATGTCATCAGTTATAATCATTGTTTAGCTATTCTCAGTTATAATCATGTTTAGCTATGATCATCATTTATAAATCCTTGTTACTAGGGTCCATCAGTTGATAATTCAGTGGGTTTTAGACTATGTCATCAGTTAGAATCAGTGTTTTTAGCTATGTCATCATTATACAGTGTTTAGCTATGTCATCAGTTATAATCAAGTTTAGCGTTTGGCATGGCAGAGTGACTATTGATCTGTCCGAATTATATAAATTATGGAAAGTTAAATCGTTCACTCATGTTAGGTTTTGAAAACTAAGTGTATTAAAGGAATCTGGAACCAGACATTTCCCCAGTACTGTTTGAAATTAAAGGAAATAGTTAAAAAATTACCAATGTGCTTTAATTTGGGGTTGTTAAATGTTAATGATGCGATTGCCTTACCGTGGGGGTCCCATTCTTCAATCATTCGCCAGGAGCGACGGACGAAGAAATGTCTGGTCGGGCCTTGGAACAAGAACTCGATCCGCAGCAGCAGCGCCATGTCCCCACCCAGCGTTCGGTCGGTTCCGAGTATCGGTGCATGCGCGTAGGGTAAGTTAGCTCTGAACGCAGTAAGTCAGTCGGGACCTGTCATCTGTGGCTGCGTGATAATCGGTGTTAAGGTAAAGTTTCGTTCTTCTCTTCGTCCCGTCCGTCGCTGGTGAAGTAATTGGGGACCGGGGAGGTGGAAGGCATAGCTCACTTTGTCGTGACCATTCCTTTAAGGTAGAGACAGTGGTGATGAACACGGAGGTAGGGGCCCTTCTCCGGTTGAAGCGAGTAGCGGCAGAGGAGAGAATAAATAAATAACATTACTGGACTACTCTATTATAATATTAGCTTTGTATTGTGTTTCATATTTGTATTTATGTTTACCCGGTCTCCAAACTAGCCTGTCAAAAACACAAAAAGACAAACTAATACAGGATCTCCTTGTCGACACAATGTCCTATATCACACGGAAAGCGCCCTTTAATCCTTAATATGGAGTTTAACGGGCGAGTTGAGGCGTCCAACAACAGACAATCGGAAACCTGCCCGAATATTCCAGACATCTGGTTCTAGGCTACCCGAGGAATTAATGGCAACGGGTGTCCCCCTAACTTGAACGCCACCGCGACCCTGCCCCTACGTTAAATGGCCCCAGAACCCCTGCTCCCTAAGGTATGGCCGGGCCACCGAACCGGCCCGCGTCGACAGCCGAACGGGGCCTGCTCCCCTACGTACGGCCACCGAACCCTTCGGTCCCTACGTACGGGCCACCCGAAACCCTGCTCCCTACGTACGGCCAGACCGGAACCCTCTCCCCTACGTCACTTCCGAACGCTCGGAACCCGCTCCCTACGTACGGCCACGGGCGTACCCCTGAGGTCCCTACTTCGTGGGAGCCACCTAACCGGCGCTCCTACGGTACGGCCTACCTTTGTCAGGGTAGTGACGTGTTACCAGATTAACCCTCTATTCTATACCATTGGTTACTACTGTGGAGTTGGACTTACATCTCTTTTTGTTGCCCCAAACTGCTGCTACCAGGAAATGAGTTAAAAGAAAGATGTTGTGTTCTATAGTGAGAACTATTGTGATCTCTTAGTCGCAGCATAAGCAGAACTTTGACATTAGAGAATATGAGTTTCTACTTTCAAAGGATAAACCAGGCTATGGGAGCCAGAGGCCCGAGCCTTAGACTTTTGGTAGTGGAAATATGTTTTACCATTATAACTTAAATTTGTTATTTTGTACATATAATATATATTGTAATAAAATGCCAATACAATGTGGTGGGACATGAATACAATATACACTGTAAAGTGCATACAATTAATTTTAATAATTTTAATTTAAAATTTTAATTTAAAATCCAACTTTAAGAACACGCGTGTGCCTCGAGAAAAATTTGCATTGCCAAGCGTGAAAAGCTTTGAGAACCACTGGTGTAAAGAATGTGTCTAAGTGATTCCTAAACGAAGATATGTAACTGTCTGCCAAGCTGGACTGTTACTCTCCCCTTTAGCGCAGGTTGATACAATGTAGCAGATTTCCTCTTAATCAGCAGTTTTGGAGCTTTACATCAGGATTCGTTACTACTATAAAGAACGGTAAATTAAATAGCGAAATGAGCTGTTTGACTGCTTATGACACAGCCCGCAAGGAACTATTAAATTCTCTATTACGCACACCATTCCTGAGTAATGGCCATACTCTCTATTTATACATCAAGCTGCATTATGCCGAGACTTGTTTTCCATTTTCACACGGTTGTTCTCATAAACACAAAACCAGATATTTCCTCGGCTCTCCGCGCCGGTTAAGCCTGTTCCTATCTGGATATTTTTATTTTTGTTTGCCTGCCAGAAGGCAAAGGGCAGCAATGACATTTTAAGTGCTAATGCGGGTTTAACGTTAAAGCCGTCAATTCATCGTCTTGGAAAATGGAGCGTTGAGATCCCCCTGTTTAGATATTATGTAGATGGCCGTAAATGGGGATGTTGGTTTTTATTTGGTAGGATCGAATCTGCAGAGTGTTATTTGGAGTGCAGGCGAGTCGTCAAGTTGAAATGTTGGCTCTGCTTTAAAGACCCGTAGGGCGCAGCTTTCCTATCGATTTTCTAGTAAAGGGAACAGTGACAAAGAACAGTTTGTCATGGGGTCGAAATAGGAAAACGTGATACTTGGAAATAACATTTTTTAAGGGGCCTTTTCTCTCCCTCTCTTAAAGGGGCTGATGATGAAATCCAAATAGAGTTACATTATGTTCCTGTAAGAGATTTAACGATTATAAACTACATAACTACCATGTACATGGGGTTTCCATTTAAAGGCCAAGTAACATTGTAACAAGAATATTTTCTTTTCAGAATAATCAGCAATGCGGAGCTAAAAACAAATCACCGTAGTGTAAGGTATTACAATCCTATGTTTTTGGTGTAAGTTGACCTTTCATTACCATGAAATAAACAAGTGGCAGGCAGATTCATGGTGAAAACTGATCTTATGGGGTTGCTGCATGGAATGAAAAACATAACATTTTCCCCTGACATTGAAAGTGCTATGGCAGCTCCTACTACTATGAAAATGATGATATCATACTGTCAAATTCATGGGGTGAAACTGTTATTTCTGTCCTCACTGTTCCTTGGGGATTTTACCTTTGGTCTGAAACTTGTCAGCAAACAATGACGTACGGTTGTGTTTAATCTGTAGTTTATTTGCTGTTAACCCCGTTATAATTGGTGTTTAGCTATGTCATGAGTTATAATCAGTGTTTAGCTATGTCATCAGTTATAATCAGTGTTTAGCTATGTCATCAGTTATAATCCGTGTTTAGCTATGTTATCAGTTATAATCAGTGTTTAGCAGTGTTATCAGTTATAATCAGTGTTTAGCTATGTCGTCCGTTATAATCAGTGTTTAG